>JALQPE010001376.1:0-20567 GCA_030407315.1 Asparagopsis taxiformis | reverse complement strand
AAGACCAGCGAATACCGAGTCAGAAAGAGTGACAAATTCATCCACATTTGCAAGAAGTGTGCAGTCAAATTTGCAAGCAGGGGCATCCAGGTCGAGCCATTGACCGATACTGATACTGCATCCATCGGAAATGAGGAAGTGAAGATGAAATTCGTGAAGAGCCACATTCGAAGACTGGAAGTCGATCTACTGCTCACCAAAATGCAACTAATCGAGAAGAAGTACCAGGATAAGAAGGCAGAACACAAGAATACCATAGATTAATTCTATCGGACCGAGAAAGCAGCCAAATCCTTCTACAACGTCCTCAGGAGGGAGTTCATGGAAATATGGGAGCAAACTGAAAACCTGTATGAAAAATACAGAGGCAAGAACAGTCAGTGGAAAATCAGAACAAGTGAAGGCATCATTGCCATGGAAAAGGTGCTCAGGGACATCAACCACTGCATCCTGAGCATCCCCTTCCAAGAACAGGAAAACGAGTCCAAGGTTAACAGGAAACTGCTCTATGAGAATGCCCTCATGTTCTATGACTATGAAGAACATGAACTCAACGAACAGACGGAGGAACTGACTATGGCCAAAGAGCAGAGCACGCTGATGAGGATCAAGGACTTCCTGGGTGCGACAGACCAGATCTTAAAGAAGATCAACCAGGAAATAGACATGCACCTCTGATTTCAATTATGTATTATATGCTTAGATTTGTCAAATTCGAGGAAACCAACCAAACACGCATACTCAATATTGGTTGATTCTATGCTCAGTTTCATGTGCTTGATGCTCTGTGAGAAGAGCAACCATATATTTATTCCTTGGTCTCGCTGTTCCTGAGTTAAGGGTGAGTTTATAAACTGTGATCATGCAGAAAGATATTCCCTCGAATGAGGCATAAATTGGAATAACTGGAGAGAACTGAAAGGTGGAAGGGTTGGCAATGGGTGATTCAGTAAATAATGACTGGAACGAAGTTTGGTAAGCTATAAAGATTTCATTGGAATCTCATGTAATTGAAGCCGTGTTATATCGACGTGTCTGACTTGGTTTTGACTGAGTGCCCAAATTATCGTCCCTTGGCGTGCCCGGTTGAGGCGGTTGAGGAGTCAGATGATTCTGAGTCCAGTTTTAACTACACAGTGAGTTCAGGTAGCTCTCCGATCCGCATATATGCCGTTGCGAGTGAGAGTGATTCTTAGCCGTAGCACTATGACTACTGCCATGATTCGATTTTCCAGGACCTGTATTCCTTCGAGGAGAGCTTTGGCAGGTATTCGTGGGAGGAGGAAATCAATGAGTACGGAGATGTCATCAACAAACAGCTGGTGCAGAGGAGAGACACCCGGGACCGGAACTAAGACTCACAATTGGTTGTCGAGGAGGAAGACTCCCAGAAGAACGAACCCACTCAGGACCTGGATGCCTTCTCCGAGAATAATGCACCCTCCGATGATCAATGGGGAAATGCACTCAAAGGCAGCACCCAGGCATGGTGGGAAGAACCTCGCAGGGATAAGGTCGCCCGCTACCTCAGAAAAAAGGAAAGGCGCTACCTGGGCAAGAAATTCTAGTACAATTGCCGCAAGACTGTTGCGAGTATAAGATTAAGAATTAAAGGCAAGTTTATAGGCAAGTCACAGGCTGAAAAAATCCTCAACGAGGACCTCAACAACCTCACCAACGATGAAATCAAGGAAAGGCTCAACAACTTCTACAAAGACAACTGACTGCTACTTGATTTCATTTTACCTAGAAATAGCCAATGCTCCACTCTCTCACTTCTATCCAAATCTCACTCCTATCACTATTCAAAACGAAATACTACAGTCAAACACAAGATTTAAATATTCGAAGCCAAGGGAATAAATGTAAAATCAGATGGTTGATGATACTCTCCCACTGAGCACTCAATACCATACTAAGATGAATCCAACATTAGGGCTCTTGATTTTATCGTTTATTATAAATTAGATTAGATTCGATAAAATGAGAAAAGCTATCTGCTTGTTTGACGTGGATGGAACTCTCACCAAAGCCAGAAATGTAGAAGTTGCCTGATGTAGAGCATAGAGCAGCCAATGGTTGACTGTCTGATAAAGCTGGGAAAAGTGATGGATATCGGAATGGTTGGAGGGAGTGACAAGAAGAAGATTGAATCCCAACTAAACCCTGAGGTCCTCCAAATCAGCAAGTATATGTTCAGTGAGAACGGGTTGCTCTCTTTTGAAGGCTCCAAGCTCATTGGTCAGGAGCAAATCAAGAATTTCCTTGGGGAATAGAAACTCAAGAAGTTCGTCAATTTCTGCCTCAGGTACATCAGTGAGTTGGACATTCCTGTAAAAAGGGGGACATTTGTCGAGTACCGGACTGGGATGATCAATGTCTGTCCCATTGGCCGGAACTGTTCACAAGAGGAAAGAGACGACTTCGAAAAGTATGACAAGGAACATCAAATCAGAGCTGAATTCATCACAGCTTTGAAGAAGGAATTCGATGGGTATGGTCTGACATACTCGATTGGAGGTCAGATTTCATTCGACGTCGTGCCTGAGGGTTGGGATAAAACATACTGTTTAAGGTTCCTGAAGGACTATGATGAAATCTACTTCTTTGGAGATAAGACCTATAAGGGAGGCAATGATCATTAACTCTACTAGGCTCTCCAGCCTCAGGGAAGGTCCTTTTCAGTCAAGAATCCTACCTAGACTATCTCTATTTTGGAGTAGAGGTTCCTGAAATGATCACACGTATACCCTGAATACCTATATTTGAATGGGAGCAATTAATTATATGGGGATGAACCTGGGAGTTCGGCCATAGAGGTATGTGAACGTGCTGGAGTCAGATGACATCAGGAAGATCTTCCCTGAATAGTACTATTCGAAGTTTGCATCTCACCTAGTAACGACCTTGACTATGGCAGAAAGTCCTAGAGTTCGACAAGCAACTGGCTATGATCAAACCAGATAACAAACCCAAGGATAGCAGGAAGCACCTCCAGTTTACAGAGAGGACATCATTGAATCGCAATATAGGGAGGAAGATGAAGACACAATCCGAAAAAAGTATCAAACTGCACAAACATGATGACATCCAACAGACCATCGATAAGAGCAAAGAACAGATAGCCAGACTCAAGGTATACAAGCACAGCTGAACCGAAAAACTAGAGAAAGGACCAACTAAGAAGGAAAGCACAATCAGAATCCAGAGACCAATATAGCAGACCCAAGTTAAGATCTCCTATAAACACTCAAGTTTATAGACAATAAAGGGTATGAAGAGTCAGTGGTAGCAACTCAGAGGACAAAGCCAGTCGAACAGGTCAAATTTGTGAAGAAGGAACCATCTCCAGTCAAGATCAAGACTATCTCAACAAAAAATGGGTTCACGCCAAGTAGATCTACCACCTTCAAGGTTCAGAGCAGTCATCAAGATCTGAACAAGGTGCAGACCTAACTGAGGGATATAATCAGGAAGTCAGAAGAGATCAATGAGACACTGAATCCAGAATTGTCTAAAGATCATCAGAGATCCTACATCGTGAACATCAATAATGCCATGAAGCAGAGTCTGAAGCTAGTAAGGAGGGCAGGAATGGACAATGCAGATTCCAAGATATCCAGGATGATAAACAGCCAGAGGAAATTAGACAGGGGGAGAGATGAGTATGGAAGATGGGATCTCAAGGAGAAACCGATAAAGTCAGGAGCAGGATAACTTCCATGGAGAAGGAGTCCTTCTATGACCAGCTGGTGCGATCCCGGAGCATCAGGACCTTCATCGAGAGGGCTTGACTATATTCAGTTGTTGTTATGGGTAACTTGGCAATTAGATAGAGTTAATAGTTAGATAGTTAGATTGATAATAAAATTAAGCAATGTCCGAGCTCAGTCCGTCATCGAGGGTGCTATCCAACGAGGGAGATTTCCTGCCTCGGAAGGAGGAATGGGCACTCATATACCAACAGAAGGCCAAGGAGTACGAGAGACTCAAGCAACTCGAGAAGGAAAGAGACCGCCAGAAGAAAAATCAATTCAAGTACATCTATTGCAAACTAGGCTGACCTGGACAACCAAATTCACGGCAAAAACGATGTCCACAAGTTGGAGAAAGAACAGGACAAACGGTACTACGAGTTCATCACCAACAAGGCCGAGGAAATGAAACGCCGATAGGAGGAAATTAGAATGGATAAAATGCGGAAAAGGAGGAACGTCGAAGAGGAGAACAAACACCTGCTGGAGAGACACCACGAACGGAGTGTCAGTGCCAACAATAGGCCCCTAGACTACAGCTTCGATATTGGGTATAAGTCAGAGCACGAGAGGAAGATGCGGCAAGAACTAGGCAAGAAGACCATGGTCGACGCACTAGACATGCAACTCAGTCAAAAAGCATAGCAATTAAGGCAGGATAAGGCTAGAAGCCTCAAAGTCGACTAGACAAACCAAAAGTATCAGGAGGACTACTTCACAAATAGGAACAAGGGAGGCAAGCACTACGGGCAGAATCCTAATGTCTACAAGTACTACCAGGACCTATCTATGGAAAAAACAGAGAAGGAAAAACAGCTGGAGCATCAACTGGTCGACGAGGCAGCCATGAAGAGAGCAGAAGAAGAGTACAAGAAAATGCAGAGAGAGAACCAAAGGAAGAGTCTACTTAATCACCAGATGAAGGAAACACTGGAGGAACAAGTCAAGGTACACAACTATCGGAGAGCAGAGGAAATGAGAGTCAATCCTGAAGAGCACTCATATGGAGTCATCGGAAACATGTTCAGGGAAAAAGTCACACCCTATGACAGGAGACAATACTCAGAGTACCTCAAACAGCAAGCCACAGAACAGAAGAGAAGGAAACAACTCGAAAACCATATGTCAGAGGAAGAGTACAGACTCAACCTCAATCAACTAAACGTAACCATGAAATAATGCAGAAAGCTGTAACTGGAACATATGCACATGACCATTATCAAGACAGGTCATTGACTGCCATCGGAGAGAAGGAAGCCAAAATGAACTTCAGTATGGCTGATACTGCCACGAATCAAGATGAAGATGCAGACATCATTAAACACAAGGTTGAAAGCATAATGAATCGAAAAAAAGGATACAATGAAGACAGCTCCACCACGATTTTCTGATATCAAACCATTTACAATATCAAATATACATATACATTGGTGGACACTCATGCGAACCCAGAACCTAAATGAAGTCTTTTTTCTTCTAAAAGCTCTTGAGCATCTCTTCTTGAGCCAGCGACTCTTCAAATTCGTTTAATCTCTTCTCTTCCTCATCACAAAGTCTATTTTGAGCATTTATCCTTTCTCTATTTCTCTCTCTGAGGACATTCTTATCCCTTTCTTTTTGCTATTGGAAGAAGTTGTTGCGTGTATAGAAGTATTGTTCTACGCTGTACCTGTCTCTTTCCTGGTTTTTCTTGACTCTGAACCTTTTGTACAGCGTCTGTACTTTGTCTTGTTCTTTCATGGCTTTGACTTTTTCCTAAATCCGCACTGAGTTACCTCATTGATGACTCTTTCCATCACTCTATTTTCATAGTTGACCCTCCTCTCATTGAGCACTCTTTCCTTGCTGTCGTTGATTCTGCTTCGTGTGTTTCTGGATACTTTCATCAGACTTGACTAGCTCTTGGTGTTGGAGGTGTTCTTGGGTTTGGAACTCTGTCCTAATTCTGTCTGTGAGCCTTCCTCCATGAGTCTGTTGTAGATGGGTAGATGCTTCTGCATTCTTCGATGTGATTTCTGCTTTCTGCTTTCCAGGAACCTGATCCTAGGATATTTCATCTCCATACCTGTTCACTCCCATAACTATGTCTTTGTAGGTCCTGTCGAAGGTGTTCGTGTTGAGGCTGCATCCGGGTTCCTGGGCGGACTTATTAATGTTCATTATATTCATCACTTATTAGATATCAGGGATTCGGCAACACCCGTCAAGCTGGATTCTTCTATTGGCCAGAATATAAAAATACCGTCGTTAGCCATCACTAAGGAAGGTAGTAATTTGATGATAATATATCAATAGCAATCGAATGAACATTTGGCCACTCCTCATCCTCCTAATGCTGGTGGTTGTACCCTCCAAATCTGAGGCATTCTCGATAATCTTGACGACTAAAGCCCTGATAGCCCGAGAGCAAGTGTACATAAACTAGATCAAGAACAAGACCTGCTAACCTGGTTCCAAGCAGTCTTCTTCGAAGTGTTAATAGTACTGCAAACATTTCTATGCGTATGTACCATCCATGCCTTACCAGAATCTAGGAGGGTACAATTACACATCTAAGCAGTGCATTCCTATTCGAGAGTGTCCCAAACACATAGGAGTGTGGCAGGATAAGGTGACTGGTGAGTGTTATGACTTGGTGTACGGTAAGGTAGTGCCCCCTATTGCTCGATCTCCTCCTAACTTCAATGATTAGGGTACTATTAACTTGACTGTGTTCTGTGTGCATGGCACTGTGATCACTCATAATGGGTTACCTGACTGTCAGTGTGACCTAGGGTGGAAGACATACTTCCAGATGGGACATTACACCAAGCATACCCAAGCCAGGATGTGCAACCGACCAGCCAAAATCAGTGAGTACCTACCAGACTACCTTCAGATTTACTATGATCCTACCCTGGACAACCCCTTCCCCAGATCCACCAACCCTAACTATTGGAGTCTAGCACTCATCCACTATGTCCGGAAACTCAAGTACTCCATCACTACCTTCTTAATACCTTGGGAAGTAGAAATCATCACATTGATCATACCCCAGTAACCCACCATCAGAGACCAAGATATCCTCATAGCATTCTGGGTCATCACGGCTGTCCTGGCCATAGTGCTGGTATCCCTATATTAGAAGAGTGTCCATGGGTATCGAAAAGGAGAAATACCTGAAGAGGAAGAGAATGTGACATCCTGATCATACAGATAACATTAAATATAAACTTAAACTTAAACTATAAACAAAGCAATTAACTTAAAAGCTGTACAATGAGTTACGATGAAGACTCAACACTTGTAGAGCTCAGGGGCAGGATCTCCATGCTCAAGGAACAACGCAACGAACTCATGAACGACATGATAGCAGAGAGGAAGGATCTAGAAGGCATGCAGCAAGAAATGGGGAAAATGAAGAAAGAAAAGGCATACCTGGAAGGACTCATCAAAGACAAGACTGCCAGTTCCAGGGAGTACGATAGGATCATCAACGAGTCAGAAAAAACACTCCTCAAAGTACGTTGATAGATAACTCAGCTAAGTGAGAACACCAAGAAACTACTGTTAAGTGTCGACAACCAGTATGGCAAGTACTTCCATAAGTGACAGATGTCCTGTTCCTGAATATTCTGCCAGATTATGTCAATTCCCTTAATTTTTCTTTGGGGGTATTTAATGTTATAAATAACAGTAAGTTCAAATAATGAACGTGAAGCCTCGGATCCTGGTACCTGACATCTGATTCAGAAGTTCAACCGTCACTCTTCGCACATTGCTCTGAAGAAGTCGATAATGTCGACAGAGACTCCCCGATTTGAGGAGGAGGACCTGAAGAGCAGGAGGAACACATTTTGGATGAAGAAGACTATTGCTCCTCAAGGTGCCTAGAATGTGCCTCCTAATGGCCATTGTAACTATAGTAGACCTGCTTTGAAGGGAAGGAGAGCCCTTTCCAGCAAAGTGAAGACCAACTCATCAGTTGACAGGAAAGAAGATGGGACAGATTTGCATGGGCAGAACTCCCAATTTAACATCATACTCAGGCACCAAAAAGAAACCATAGAGGAAATACAAGGGATAGTGCAGGAGAGGAACATCAAGGCAACATACTACGGAAGGATACTGGACTCACTCACAAGCACACTCAAAAAGGTAGAAGAACACACATTCATGGAAGGACTGCCATCATTAAGAGCCATACTGGGGAATCACATACAGGAAACAACAGAAATATTCAGAAGGGTACTCAACGAGTTCTCGATCCTCAAAACACAGAAACAGCCAAGACCAACTGAAGAGTACTCAGAACTCAGAACCAAAATGGATGCACTCGAAGCATAACACGAAGCCCTATTACAGGAAAACAGAGTGCTCAAGGTCATGAACGCAGAAAAAGGGCAAAGTAAAACCATAGCTGACACATCGATAGAGATCCCTTCAATCAATGTACTTGTATGCTTATTCAGTTCGATAGAGTCTACGTTCAACTCTTCAATAAAGAAAAGGAAAGGCTGAAGCCAGGAGTAGTTAGTCTGTTCTGTGATAAAGTATGGGAGAGAGTGATCGAAATCAATGAGAAACACAACTCTGACCTTCTTGAGCTGAACGTCAATCAGACCATACTCGATATTCTTGAAGAAAACGAAACTTCACCATCAGTACTCAAGCATCTAATGAGCAATAGTTTGAATGCCAAGATAGTCGAGACTTCTCTATCTCAAATCCTGCATCATAGCTTTAATATTGAGGAGTTCTTTACTATCAAGCGTTTCGTATGCAAAGAACTTCATCAAATTCGAGCTAAGTCCAGAAAGAAAAATAAGGATACCGTCAGTCTTCAAGAATTGCTGTTGCTGATTGAAAGGGTTGACTTCTTGTCATCCAAAGACCACGAAGGGTGGAAAATCAAAAAGATACAAGAGCTGTTCAGGCGACTTAGACTTACCTCAGGATTGGATGTCCTTCAAACTATATCGAGGCTGTTGCTAGTTTGGACCGTATTGATGAACTGTCATAGAAGTCTCCTGGAAGCACTTTCTACTAAGTTTCCAGTAACTCTTCAACCAAGAACAAGAGGTTCATGAACTGTCTTAATTTGTTGGAGTCCAAGAGTATCAAGATGAGGAACAATCAAGGGAGTGCCTAGTTGCTCAACACTAAGTTCCGTGCCTTTAATTCAGCTCAGGTATCCCTAATTGAGGCCACCCTCTGTGTGCACTCTTACTTCACTGATTTGCTCTCAAAGTTGAATCAATCCATCCATCTCTAGAACTCCAGGAAACGAGGATAGTTTTCGACCAAGGACATATTGTCTGAGTTCTTGAAGGATAATCTTTCGACTAGATTCAATCTGATTGGCACTAAGTGTGAATTGATGAGGAGGACAGTTGAGAAGTATTATGATAGGGTTTCCACTTTCTCCAACACCCTCTGCCTTCCCTAAATTAGGAGTCGATAGTGCATGGACACCATACTGAGATGTGTGATCAAACCCTAGATCCTGTCTGTTTTATCCTAATCTCGATCTCTGGGTGACCACCAGAGCTGGGTTCAGAAATTGGAGAGTCTCCCTTGATAACTATCACTTTGGATATTCCTGATTGCTTATTTATAAGAGGATGACCGAAACCAAGAACATAGTAAGGATAGAATCTAATTTAGTTCCCTCTGCATCTGATTGCAGTGTCTGAGGGCACAGAGGTGATGGTCGAGTTGCGAAGTGGTGACACCTACAACGGCACCATCAAAGGAGTCGACAAGTACATGAACATCAAACTACAGGATGCTGTCTGCACAGTCAAGGTACCCATTAGATAAAGTAGGGAGGAGAAGTGTTCCATCAAGTTAAGGAAATATTCATCAGGGGCAACAGTATTCGGTTCTTCACCTTCAGCAAGGACTCCATGAAAAAGATAGAAGAAAGCTCATACAAGGCACCCCAAAAGTGGAAGGCCGAAGTCAAAGCCAATAAGTATCAGAAGAAAACAGCACAGTGATCACATTCCATCTACTTCCCATGGTTGAGTATAGATAGGGTTCGAATTATTCGAAAACATATAATACAATAATGGGCACCTGTTAGGCATTCAGAGGAGAGACACTGGTCAAACACCCCAGTTTCGGACTAGTCAGAATCACAGAGTAGAAAGGAGTCAAGTACATGAAGAGAACTCTGCCCATCATGGATGATGAGACACTTGAAGAGTGGGAAAGATCACTCCATTCAGTCAAGACTCATCATAGCCTAGCCAAGTATCTCATGCTACCAACTTCCATCAAATATATCAGCTCGAGCATGCTCTGTTCCAACAGTGCATGCGTTGACCTGACATATGAGTACTGCCCGGATACTTTACTAGGCGAGATAGTACGCAGACGAAAATCACAGGAAAGAATGAAATAGGGAGAACTCTGGTACATACTCTACATTCTGGGCAAACTCAGCCGATACTTCATCAAAAATGGCAGGAAACTAGGAAATATCACTCCTAAAGACATACTATTTACTCGATAGTCTGAAATGAAACTAATCTCGACCCTATCAGCTCCATTCAGTTAAAATGAGCTAACCGTTGCAAGAAATAAAGAAAACGCCCTCTTTAATACCTCGAACGTTAAAGTCAGTTTAAAAGGCAAAATTGATTTGGAGGAGACTTATTGCACAGGAATGACTATACTTCAATGTGCAACTCTCGAAAACCTCCATGAAAATCCAAATAACATAAAAGTCCAGTCTTTTCTGTAAAAGATGGAACAAACTTACTCTACTAAGCTCGTCGAAAACATCAAGAAGATGCTTATAGCTGATACCTCCGAAAGAGCCAGTTTGAATGAAATATTGAAGTCCTTGGAGAGTTCTGAGGATAGCATTCTAAGAAAATGCTTTACTGGTAAGTCTCCTAGTGTCTTCAACTCAATGATATCAGCTTTTGATCCTAGAACGAGCTGTTTTAAGGCCAGTCAAGTCAGTGAGAAATCAGAGGAGGACCTTCGAAAAACTTCAGACCGTTACTTAAAGCCCTACGACTACCAGGATAGCCTCCTCAAAATATGAATGATTCAGACAGTACTACTATTCCTTCTATCTATCAATAACCGCTGTATATATTCTTGAGCAGTTGATTTTGGAACAGTCGAGTGGATGATGTCCGTGCCATGTTCTTCTGCAGGAACAGCATTTCATCGAACAGTTTGAACTCTGTGTCATTGATGAAACCTAGTTGTAGGGTACCCTTGGTATGTTTGATGTCAATGATGTCGTACACTCTATCCTCCAGGTACCTGATGTGACTGACATTGTTCATCTGCAAGTCTAATAATGGTTTTTCAAACGTGAGGCTCTCGAATATCTGCAGAATGTCAGTCAATATGACGAACCCATTCTTCATTTTCTGATTGGAGAGGTCATTGCTGGCTCCGGGTGCTGCATACCGATAGTATACCTCATAGATCCAGCCTTCCTGTTCCTTCCTTTCCCTGAAGACTTCATTATCATCTACTTTGGTCTCTTCGAACAATTTTTCACAGAGTTTTCTGTTGTAGTGGATGAGCATCTGACTCAGCCTCTTGTACTCCTCTTCAGTGTATTCCTTATTCTGCCTATCCTCAATCTATTGAGTGGTTGGAACGTGATGGTGAGCCTCCAGGAAGGGCTTCAGTTTAGAAACTTCCTTACAGATGTCACTCTTTGTGAAGATGACTTCATTCCTGGCTACTGCCTCCTTCTTTTATTGGGTTTAGTTTCCTTCTCGGTTTCAGGTATCTCAGCTATGCCGACTATCTTCTTCAATGCCAAATCAAAGGTCTGACTGCGTTCATTCTCTGCCTTCTGAGCCATATACTCCTCATCGAGCTCCATCAAACTATGGAACTTGGCCTTGATCTTATCGACTGATAATTCCATCCAATTTGAATACAAGTGACCGATAGTTATGATTAAGTGAATAAATATATGATACTAAGTCAATCAAACTGTGAAAATCTTGATGAGATCGATGATACCAGAGTCGCAGAGGTTGCACTTGCTAAGGTTCAGTGATGATGCACATTCGAAGCAACTCAGATTGTGCTTGCATGGGATGAATATGGCATTGCGGTCAGCCACTCCACAGTATGAGCACTTTTCTAGTTTGGCTTTGGTTGTTTTCCTGTTGGTTCTGTTTCTCCTGCACTCATAGGTGAGGTTGGTGCTGAGTTTGAACTGTGTTTTGTCATCGAGTCTGTACCTTTCCTCTTTTCTCCTTCCATGGAGAGTCTAATCCAGGTCCTGAGTGAGATGATACTTACCCGTTGGTGGTTCCTAGGTCTTCAATGTACCAGACTCCCTCGACCAGGAATACAGTAGCATGTATGTTGCTCAGGTGCTGGTCATCATGGTAGTGGATGTCATTGCTACCCTTCCTACCAATGGTGAACTTGGTCTTGTTGGACAGGGAGAACACTTGCATCCCACTCTGGGTACCATCCACAACCACCAGTGACAGTTGCTCCCCCCTGAACTCCACCTGAAACTGATTCGAACCCAGCTCCAGTATCATTCCCTAGATCACGATGGAAGTACATGAGTCAATTCTATTCTTTCGGTGATCCGGATGAAGGTTCCACTGCTGCTACCGTTGTCCCGGATGTAATACTCCCCATCATCGAATTCTATCTCGGCATGGAACCTAGACACGAACTCATCCAGTACTAGTATCTAGTTACTGGAGTGCCTACCTATCATGCCCCCTGCTCCTTTGAGTGAGAAGTTGGCTGCCTGGACTGCATCACACTGCCTGATGATGAGTTCATTCTCTTCCTCCTTCCTCAGATCAGAGTGTGTCATCTCCCTTTCCCTTTTGATTAGTTCCCTATTCTATGTCTTGATGAGTTCCCTGTTCTCTGTTTTGATGAGTTCTCTGTTCTCTGGTTCAATGTAGTGCTTAGTTTCCGGTTTGGAGATGTACTTATCGGTGGGCATTTCCTGCCTAAGGGTTGTTCCCTTTTGATGGACGGTCTTAGTTCCCGTCCTTTAAGAGTTGATGTGAGTGACTTGGATGCCTTCAGCTGTTCATCGAACTCATGGATGCCCTTGGTAATCCCTTTATGAGTAAATCAGTACATGTCATCACCTTCTTTAGGATAATCTTGGATTCAATCTGCAACTAGTGTTTGAAGTCCTCCTCAGTCAACTGGGCCAAACAACTCCCATCCACCGAGTGCTCCTCTGCATCAATGCACACATACTGAAACGAGGAATCAAGGTCTACAAACCAATAAACTTCAGCCAAATTTCAATATCAGTAGTCGTCCACATGCACGATGGCTTAGGTAGCAACTCCATCAGTCTCTCGAAGTCCATTTGCTTATATTGTATTGATAGTTACTTTAAATCAATATCGATTTCTGTACGAACAGACACTTCAATAGAATGGGGCAGATGTTATCATCACTCACCATAAATAGCATAAGACATCACCCAATTAGATATAATCCAATCAACAAAAATGAGCTGGAATCAGAATCAAGGCTTCAATAACCCTAACCAAGGGTTCAATCAGAACCAGAACCAAGGGTTCAATCAGAATCAGGCTTCAACCAGAATCAAGGCTTCAACCAGAATCAAGGATTCAATCAGAACCAGGGATTCAATAATCAAAACCAAGGATTCAATAACCCTAACCAAGGCTTCAATAATCTCAATCAAGGCTTCAACCCGAACAATCTTATCCAAGGCAACCAAAATCAAAGCTTTAACAATCAGAACCAAGGGTTTAATCAGAATCAAGGTTTCAATCAAATCAAGGCTTCAATAATCCTAACCAAGGCTTCAACCAGAACCAAGTTTCAATCAGAACTCAAATCAAAACAACCCATTCTACAGTAACTCTAACCAGCAAGGTTTCAATAACCCTAATTGGAACCAGAACCAATATGGATGGAACAACCCCTTTAACATCAGTCTGAAACCGATTACTTTTAATGAAGGATGCAAGAAATGCCATGGTCAAGGTAAGTTGATGAACAGGAAAGGACAGCCAGTTCCTTGCAGGTACTGCTATAAGAAGAGTGGATTTTGCAGGTCTTGCTTCGGTTCAGGAACTAACTTCAAGAAAGGAAAACCTTGCCAGAGGTGTGGTGGCTCAGGAATTAACCAACAAAAACAGAGGCAGCCCAGACAGCCTCGTCAGAAGAGAGTGCAGAGGAAGAGAAGTTCATCAAGTTCTTCATCGAGCTCAGATGGCTGGTGATCTGGTGAATATAAGATCGCATTTAAATCAGGTGTACTTGATGGTGAGGATGAGCAGGCAGATGACAATGAGTCCTCCCAAGACCATCATCACTCTCTTCGCACATGGACTCTTCTGGTGCTCCTCTGCCTGTTTCAGGTGCTTGTTGGCCTCCTGCACATGTACATGCGTGGTCTCTATGTTCTCATCGATGCGGTCTAACAGGCTGCCTTGATGGATGACCAGATCCTGCAGTTCCTTGTAGATGGCATTGAGTGAGTGCACTGACTTGACTATCTTGAGTATTTCTTCATTCCTCTCCTTCATTAGGTTCTCCTCGAAGACTTCGAAGTTCTCCTCGGACAGCCATGTCTCGTCTGTGGTCTTGTCGTACTCCACCTGTGAGTTCCTGGAGTACTCAGCTATCTCCTTGGTCCTGTGCAGCTGACTCTGCTCCACATTCCTGAGTCTCTTGGCCTTATCCTTGATGTTCATGGCCAGGGCCACCACCATGCTCCCGAACACTGCCTTATCTCATAGGTACCCTTGTTCTCATGCTGATTGTCTCCCTTCTTCCTGTTTTTCTCTATTCCCTTAAGTATTCGTTAGCAGTGTTGGATCCTCTGAGTTATTTATATCTAACCTCTGTGGCCTCTGTCATCTTCTTCTCAATGATCTGGTCGTGTTTCTTTTCATCAACAGCCATCATCTTCCGCCCTTGCTCCTTGACTATTGTTTCAGCTGCATTATTGGTGTGTTACTGATCTCGTCTACTTCATCGAGGATCCTTTCACATTTGTGGAAATCCATCACCCAAAAGGGCTCATCGAATTCACTCATCTCAACCTCACTAGGCCCAGTTTCAGGAGTCAGCAACACTGACTGGACAACATCATCATCCTCATCTGAATCAACCATCAAGTACATGTCTTCTTGAGTGCCTGCTTCGAAAACCGTTTCTTAGTTATCTTCTTCTTGTTCTTAGCTCGAAGGAGGTCATTCTGCCTGTTCCTCACTATTCCCTGAGTTTTAGGAGCCACTATCATCAGAATATATTACTTAATATGAAGTATTCGATCATTAAAGGTAGACTCAGAGAGGCTGCAATCGGTAAGCCACTGTTCTAATCTTCTCGTGGCAGTCAAGAATGTCCGATTATGACCATCAGAACCAGTCTAGTCATCTCCTGCTTGATCGTCTTCTCCAAGTTGAATGCCTCATCGAGCTAGTTAACAATACCTGTATAGTTGAACACCTCAGGTATTTAATCCTCCTTGTCATCCATTTGAAATGGCCTATCATATTCCCTTGCATTGTAGTCTCTTGCCCGGTCAAACTCATCGGGTTTCCTATCGAATTCATTCGGTTTCTTTTCTGGTTTATAGACAAATGTTGGTAGATTCTCCTGTTCTTCCTGGACTCTATTGTTTGGATTTTCCTGAACTCTGTTAATGGGACTTCTTTCATAGTTGACCAACTCCTTGCTCTCCATGTTGTCGTAAGTAGTTGGGTCATACACTTTGATATCGTTTTCTCCAAATGTGCCTCTATTCATGCTGTACCTTGGTGGCTCTTCCTTTTCCTTTCTTCCATAGTTGTCAGTTGCATCCCATGCTTCTTTCTTCTGGAACTGATTTGAGTTTTCATATGGTCTGGGTTCTGGAGATGCCTTCCTGTTATTCCCTATGTTCCCTGTGTTCCCTGTGTTCCCTGTGTGCCTGTGTTCCTTTCTATGACTGTGTTCCTCTCTATGCCTAACATCTTGCATATTTCTTCTTGGTTTTTGGATGATGCCAGTAACTTGGACAGGTCTTCTGACATGGCATCCAGGTTCATGAACTCTGACTCTTCTACTTTGTGTTTGCTCCTTTCTTCTATTGGTGAGTATACTTGATCCATGTATGCCTTTGTATTTGTTGGTTGTTGTCTTTCCTCATTTTTGGTATGGAATGGTCTGTACTGTGCTGGCTGTGTGCTATCCTTTGTGTGATATGGTTTAGTGCTGTCTCCCATAGTGTTGACTGGGTTGCCAATGTTGCTGTTGAATGCCCTCTTATCGTAGTTGTTAGTCATTTTGTCTGCATATTGGTTTTTGACTGTTTCATCTTCCCTCCTGAATTCACTCTGTTTTGATGGCTGATAAGTGTCTGTTACTGCCTTAGATGGTCTTGCATTCGGGATGAGTTTCCTATCTGAAGTAAATGGGTTGTTCATTAGGCTATCAATTTGAATACCTTATTGAATTATAATATGGCCATATCAGACATTTCTCTATATGGATATTAGGGTATCATCAGATTTGATGTCTAAAATCCTCTCTAAGATATCGACTGGATGGGTACCCGCAGATCGAGTGTATGTTGGCTGATCGGATATTTGGTATAATTGATTTAAATAATCGGAGAGTGTTCGATTAGCCCATGGAACCCAAGTAGACCTACGAGACCATCGATAAGAAGTATCTCATTAAAGAGAACCGTAAACTGCGCATGGAGTTGAAGGAACTGAAGGAAATGAACACCATGCATAAGTCAGCATTGGTATCCCTATCTGAACCCCACACCACCTCGAAGACCATAATCAAGACACTACTCAACATAGTTAAGAACGGGACCGACACCCGCAAACTGGAAGACATGAAGACAGAATTGGCAGAATTGGACAGCAAAGTAGTAGTCCTGGAAAAGATCATGGAACAGGCAGAGAACAGCGAGAAGGAAACATACCACCTACTAGTCTCACAGTTCCAGGAACTCAAAGAAGATAACGTCAAGAAAGACACACAGCTAACCAAGTTCTACCAAAAAATAGGGGAAGTTGACTACCTAAGTGGACTAGTCACCAAGTATGTAGAAGTAAGACAGGAATAATGCAGGTAATATCACCCTCAGAGCAAGCAGTGGCATTCCAGAAAGAACAGGCACAGCTACTAGACATGCTCAACATGCAGAACGACTCCATCAAAAAACTCAAGGATGAGAAAGACAAACTGGTCAAAATCAATGTGGTAAGGGTAGGGTAACACAGCACCTGAAAGAAGAACTAGAAAGGAGGAAAGAAGAAGTCAGGAACATGTCCATCATGCTACTCTAACCCTATGTCTAGCAGAATCAGGCCGAAAACGGAGGCAGCATGATCCTGCAGGAACTCGATCAAGAAGGGGGCAAAGATGGACAGAAGAGCATAGAACTAGGACATAAAAGTATGATGCATATTGGAGGCATCAGTCAGTCAGCTCTCAACCTGTCAATGGGACACAACCCCAACAATAACTCAATTATGTCAGCCATCAACTTCATCAAGTGTACTCATTGGGTAATTCAGTGCAGAACGAACTGATCAGGGAGGAAGACTCCAATGAATTCGATTCAGATGGAGACGGAATGTCAGACTGTCCTGAGATGGCCATCCTGTTCCCAGATAAAGTGCAGCAGATAAGGTCCAACAGGCAGAAGAAGAGAGTACCCTACCTGAACATGCTGAAGGTGAGGGAACTGATGGTGCAGAGGGAGAACAAGATCAGGAAGGAAATGGAACAGGCCAATGCACATGTCAACCCAACCACCAAGATCATCAAACTGGAGAACGAACTAGATATCACTCGCAAGGAACTCTCCAACCACCTACTCAAGTTCAGAACCCTCCATGAAGAGAACAAGAACATCACAGCTCATGTCGAAGAAATAGAAGCCAGGAATGAAGCACTACTACAGGCCAATGAAAGACTCACCAAAATATATCAGAGTCTGTTCGAAGAGTATCAGTTCTGCAGAGCAGTCACTGTTCAGGTAGAAGGACTCATCGGCAAAAAACTCAGAGGATAGAGCCTAGCCAACATCAACTCCATCATTGAAGAGAGCCTCAATCCGCAGGTCAGAGATAGGGACGACGAGAGCAACAAGGAAAACGAACACGGTCTAGGACCACTCAACGAAAATAGCAAAATCGAAATGAATGAACATATCAGCAAGATACTCATCAAGAAGGGACACACCCCTCTACGCAAAAGAGCACTCTCAAAATGAGATCACTCATCTTTTAATGCTGTCTATACTCACAGATTTGGAGGTCGAATCTAGTTATCAATTGCAGCCATCTCTGACTTAATCTCAGCAGAATTGCCCAGAAGGGAATATCCTGAGCATTCGGCATTTTGGTTGAAGTCAAAGATCACAGGGGTTATATTAGGTGCATTGAAGTATTGAACTTCATGTGTTTTCTTGTTTAGAATCACTTTGAGAAGAGCACGAATGACACTTCCATGAGTCACTATGATTGCTCTCCTTCCCTCCTTAATTTGAGGATATACCTCCTCCCAATAGAAGGGCTCAACTCGATTGATCACATCATTCAGACACTCAGAGCTGGGTATCATTTCTCTTGGAATGTCTGCATATTTGGAGTCATGGATAGGATTCCTTGGGTCACTCAAGGGCATTTTGGGTGGAGGTATATCTGAACTTCTCCTCCATTGCAAAATCTTTTCTTCCGAGTATTTCTGGACTGCTTAGTGCTTGACTTGTCCTTCTAGAACTCCATAATGCTTCTCGTTCAGCTTCCAGCTTTGCTTTCTTATAGGGTGGTACTCAAGTTCTTTGAGAACATAGTTCATAGTTTGAACGGTTCTTTTCAGAACGGAGGTATAGGCTATGTCAAATTTGAAGTTCTGCTCCTTTAATTGCCTTCCACAGTTGATTGAGTCGGATATCCCTTTATCGGATAGAGCAACATCTGCCCAGCCTGCCCACTGTTTGGTGCTGTTCCATACTGACTGTCCATGGCGCATTACTATGAGTTGATTGAACCCTTCCCCTTTCTGCCTGTTTGAGTGATGGCATTGTAACCCTCTTAGCACCTTAATCTTCATCTCTACCTATCTCTCTATCTAATAATGGGTATAAAATGCAATGTGTCATCATTATAACTGAGTTGAAGGTATTAATTTAATCTGATGCAGGGTGGCTATCAATAAAATTATCTCATTGAGAGGAATAAACGTAGCTAGATGAAGGTGCAGTCGAGAGTGCCCCTGCAACTGATTGAGTTGCCGACTTCCCCTCTGAAGAACCGGAACCGAATCTGCAATCCTAAGCTCCCAAGTGACTTCTTTGGAGATGGACTGAAGTCCAGGCGCAAACTGGCTGGCTCAAATATCATTTGTCGGACATCGGATATCCGCACTCAGGCCACATCGAGAGTATCGACCAGTGACAGGCTACCCCTGGACCTGGGATCCCGCCTGGAAAGGAGCAGGAACCTATCATGCAGGAGGGAAAGCTATACTGCTAGATAACATAGCGAGGAAGATAGAGACATGCACTTGATCAAAGGCATACTCGAAACCAACCGGGAAATGCGACGAGTGTTGAGGAAACACAGCGTCGAACTCAAAAAGAACCAGGAGGACTTCACACACAGCCATGTCATCCCCAGGAAAATCAGGGAAGAAGACTGTGTCGAACTACCCCCTCTCCTCAGGAAGGGAGCCACCACCCCCTTCTGATCTAATAATATATACATTCTTTGTGAATTAGAGCCCACTATTATTTGAAGGTAATAGATCGCCTACCAATATACGAACACCCATCAATCAGAAAACTGGTTGGTCAGTGTACTGGATGTACAGGATACCATCTTACTCCTTGTACTTATGGTGGACTTCTCCTGCATCAGTGGCAATATGTAGTAGTTTACCCTTCACGAAACAGAAGAGGGGACTCTTGCTATCGATCTTCAGCCGTCGACACAGGTTGCTGATGAGAGTACCCATTTTCTGATGTTTTTCGAGCAGGAGGGTAGAGTACATCATTGGTAGCTGGATCTTATCATTCAGTGGTTCGACTCTGACGATCACTGGGTCTTTGAGTTGGCATGTTTCTAGTTTCTTCTTGGCGTAGGTTTCCCGTTGACTGGTTTCTGGGTACAGTTCCTTGAGGAGTTTGTTTTCTTTTTTGGTTGTGTTTTCTGAGTTCATTGGGTATTGATTGTAATTGTAATATAAGTCTTGATCAAAAACAATGATCGATGGATAGTTACTTTGATGAACTAGTTTGATGAATAATTATATCAGTAAAACCGGATAGATATCCTACATTATTGGATGCGAGTCAATAGGAGGAGACCCTTCATCGAACCTATCAAATCTCCGAGTCCTGATGTGGCCAACAGGAACATCATTGGAGACACCATGGCACCCTTAGATGACATCAGAAGATTCAATGAATCAAGATCAGGATCCAAGAGTCCCAAAGCAGGTAACTCTATGGTAGCCTTCCAAGGTGATCTCAGGGAGAAGGATAGAGAAATAGAGTATTTGAAAGGAGAAAACAGAAAACTAGAAGATAGGATCAAAGTACTAGAAGCACAGCAGAACTAAAATCAAAACATGGTAGTCAGGAACAGCAGACTCACACATTAAGTACAGTTCTTAAAAGAAGAGTGCGAAAGACTCAAGAACAGCCATGCAAGACCAGCAGTCAATATGAACAATCAAGAGAGCAACTCACCAGAGAAGTCCACAGCCATACTCAAAGAATTCGAAAGCAGGATAGCACACAGCAACGAAGAGAACAAAAAACTACAAAAGGTCTTACAGGAACAGATAGGGAAGACAGATTCT
>JALQPE010001375.1:0-13974 GCA_030407315.1 Asparagopsis taxiformis | reverse complement strand
AACAGGTCCTGCTCCGCTGACGCACCACCACCCCAGTACCAGTCGCCGGTCTGAATCCGGTCGTAGCGGGCGCGCACGGTCCAGTTCTCGGCGTTCTTGGTGCCCTGGCCTCGTCTACTTCGCCGAAGGCCTCCAGGCGGTAGCGATCCTTCAGGCTTTTCCCAGCGCCCCTCTACCCGGTAATCCAGTTCATCCAGCTCGGTGTTACCTTTCTGCTGTTGAAGGCGATGCTGGCCAGACCACCGAATTGTAGCCGTTACCCAGCTCCCAGGGCTCAGGATTGATGCGGGTGAGCTGTGCCAGGCATAGTTTTCAGCGGCCTCGGCCTCGAGTTCACACTGTTCGCCGTCGACCTGGAGCCCGTCGCCTCGAGTACAGCGCCCGTCATCCATCTGCAATACCAGATCGAGGCGACGTTCATGCCGACAATCTCTTCCTGGGCAATCTCGAGCGTGCCCGCGAAGCTGGTTTCGATCGTGACCTTGCCTGCATCGGCGTCTTTAAAGGTCCCGAGCACCACCGAGCGTCACGCAGTTCTATGCGGTCCACGGCCTGAGCCGGGGCGATCACAGCCGCAGCGGCGATCACCAGTAATGCCATCAGGCGACGTATAACGTGCAGAAACATGCTGCTTCCTCCACCAGGGTATTCATGAGGGCGCGGATTGTAGCAGCCACGCGGGGATAAAACGGCGGGGAACTTAGTGCAAAACTTCCACAACATCGCCCACGTTCAACGCACTGCCACGAACAACGATGGCGTTCATGCCGAAGTAAATCACCCCATCACGGCGTCGGTAAGCCGCCAGAGCGCGATTGATATCGGGGTCGCGCGTCGCCGTGGCCTGATCGATGGATGGCATCACGCAGCGCGAACAGGGTTTCACGATCTCCAGCTCCGCATCGCCCACGCGCAGGCGCCGCCAGCCATCCTCGGCATGGGGCGCGGCACGCCGATAAACCAGATTGGGACGGAAGCGGTCCATGGGAACGGGCCGCGCGAGACGTTCGTTGAGCTGGTCCAGCGAAGACTGTCCAACGATGAGCAGGGGAAAGCCGTCGGCGTAGGCCACGAGTTTACCCTTCGCATAGTCTGCGTCGACGCCGCCGCGCCGCGTGTCAGGACAGTAGACCAGGCGCACCGATTGGCCCAGCGCGCACTCAGCCAGGTGTTGGCCGCTGCATCAGCTACCGGCGACACCACCGTATCGTTCCAGACTTTAGCAATGACGCACTCGCCACGCCCATCGGCTGAGCCGTCTCGAATATTTCGCCCTGCCAGCTCAGTTGCACACCGGTCCTCCGTCGGCTCCACGCCGAGCAGGGCCATGGGTGCCAGGTCACGCTGACTGACGAACGGCCAGCGTCATCCACCAGCATCCAGCGTCGATCTCCGCCAGACCAAACTGATCCAGGTGGCCGTCGCCAGCGCCCGGCCCCGAGCCGACTTCATCGGGTATTGGTACAACGCAGTGAGGTTCAAATCACTCATGGCGCAGCTTCCGCAGCCATTGCCGCCAGTTGCGGCCGCAGTGCAGCGATTCGGTGCAGAAACTCAGCTGTGCCCGAATCGACGCCCGGCTGGGTCAGGCCCAGACGCACGACCACCAGTTCCCACTCGGGAATCACCACCACGTACTGGCCAGAATTGCCGCTGGCGTAGAACAGGTTATGGGGCAGACCATCGAAGGCCACGCCTTTGGTGTTCAGCCAGAAACCCCGCCCATAGCGACCGCGCGGGTCAGAATCCCGCGCCCGCACTGAGGCCCGCAGCCACTCCTGCGACAGCGCGGCGAGCGCCCGTGCCACGCATCGAGCCAGAGCTGCCCCCACGCCAACCAGTCCCGGGCCGTAAGGTAGGCATAGCTCGAGCCCACCTGCACGCCGCTGGCATCGGCCCTCTGCCACCAGGGCGGTCAGGCCCAGGGGCCTGGTAATTCGTCGCGAATCCAGTCGCTGTAGGGCCGATCCAATGACTGCTGCCACAGGTAGCTGGCCAACACCGTGTCGCCGCTGGAGTAGGCAAATCGCTGTCCGGGAGCCACCGCCATTCCCACCTCGACGGGTACGGTCCACATGGCCCGGGCGTCATAGAGCATGCGTGTGACATCACTGGCCGGCCCGTACTTCTCTTCAAATTCCAGCCCCGACTCCATCTGCAGCAGGTGCAGCAGTGTCAGGCGCGGGTCCAGGCCGCCCCGGATGTTGGGCTGGTCTCAGGCAATCCGGGGGCAAGAGACACTGCGGGGCGCGTCGGATCCAGCGCACCGCGCTGTGCCTGCATGCCGACCCAGGTCGCCATCAGGCTCTTGTTCATGGACCAGCCCTGCATGGGCGTGGCGGGTGTCACCGGCTCACGGTACTGCTCCCACGCTGGCCACCATGCGCGACAATCAATGCGAGGGTGTTACGCCCACCGCCTGCCGGTTCGGCAAACGCGTTTTCAAAGGCATCGGTGAGTATCGTCGGCAGTTCGTCGGCCTCCGGCGTGTCCGCAAAGCGGTACCAGATCGCTGTCACCCAACGTGGTTCCATGGAGCGCGCATCCCTCGGCGCCGCGGTACACCGCTGGGCGGACACGCAAGAAACGACGCGCGAGCAAGGCCGCGCGAGTGATCCGCCTCGACCCTGAGTGCGCCGCGAGCCGCCCCAGCAGGGCCATACGGGGACCAATATCATTGTCGAGCACAAAGGACTCGGGCAGTCCGGCGACAAAAACGCCTGAGCAGAGCTGCTTGGCGCTGTAGCCCACGGCCACGCGAAAGGCCCCGCGGCCATAGAGCACAACCGCGGCGAGCACCGCGACAAAGAACAACACAAGTACCAGGCGCAGATATTTCATGAAACTCTCTGTGGCAGCCATTGTCCGAGACAAATCCAAGCGGCGGACCCTGCCTGCTAGAATGCCCGGCCTCAGGAGGAACAGCAATGAGTGATCTGGATTTCGATCTGTTTGTAATCGTGCCGGTTCCGGCGGCGTACGGGCTGCGCGCATGGCGGCGGGTTTTGGCGCCCGCGTGGCCATCGCCGAAGACCGCTACATGGTGGCACCTGTGTCAACGTTGGCTGCGTGCCCAAAAGCTCTACGTGTATGCGTCGAGTTTGGCAAGGGCTTTGACGACGCGAAGGAATTTGGCTGGTCCAGCGGCGACAAACGCTTTGACTGGACCACGCTACGTGACAACAAGAAAACCGAGATTTCACGCCTCAATGCCATCTACCGCAACCTGCTCGACGGCGTGGACGCCACGCTCATTGATGGCCGGGCCCGCATTGTCGATCCCAACACCGTGCGGTCGGTGACAAACACTACACGGCCCGCCAAGATTCTCATCGCCACGGGTGGCTGGCCCTATAAGCCAGATTTGCCGGCAACGAGTTGGCGGTCACGTCCAACGAAGTCTTCGACCTGGACAGCTTTCCCGAGCGCCTGCTGATCATCGGCGGCGGCTATATTGCGGTGGAGTTCGCCGGCATCTTCAACGGCCTGGGCTCTCAAGTGACCCAGCTCTACCGCGGGCCACTTTCCTGCGGGGTTTTGACAGTGATATCCGCGCCCACGCGGCCCAGGAAATCCGCAAGACGGGTGTGGACCTGCGCTTTGAACCAACATCACCGCGCTGGAGCGCATCGCTGGCGGCCTGCGCGCCACACTGACCGATGGCAGCAGCATCGAGGTCGATGCGGTGCTCTGCGCCGCGGGGCGGCGCCCCCATCTGGATGGCCTGGGCCTGGAGAACACCGCAGTACAGCTCACCAGCCACGGCACCATTGATGTCACGAGCAGTTTCAGACCGCCGAGCCCAGCATCTATGCCTGGGCGATGTGATCGGGGGCATGGAGCTGACGCCCGTGGCCCTGGCCGAGGCATGTCCTTTGCGCGTCGCGAGTTTGGCAACCTCGATCAGGATGTGGATTACGAGTCATTCCCACCGCCGTATTCAGCCAGCCCAATATCGGTACCGTGGGTTTTCACCGAAGGCGAGGCGCAGATGGAGTTCGGCGACATCACGCTGTACAAGTCCACGTTCCGCCCGATGAAGCACACTATCAGCGGTCGCGATGAAAAACCTTCATGAAGCTGATCGTCGACGACGCAACGGACCGCGTAGTGGGCGTGCACATGATGGGACCGGACGCCGGTGAGATCGTGCAGGGCATTGCGATTGCCATGAAGGCCGGCGCCACCAAGGCCACCTTCGACAGCACGATTGGCATCCACCCCACGGCGGGCGGAGAGTTTTCACCATGCGCGAGCCCTGGGGCGACGACTGACACCCAACAACACCGTGGACGCTGAACTCTGGCAACTCGCGCTGCTCACGGGCGTGGGTTGCGTCGCGGGGATTCTCAATGTGATGGCCGGTGGCGGCTCGCTGCTGACCGTGCCCATCATGCTGTTTCTGGTGTCTCGGGCCCGAGGCCCATGGGACCCACCGCCTGTCGATCCTCGCGCAGAACGTGGTCGCCATCCGCACCTTCTTCGCCGCGGCTTTGCGGACTTTCGCCTGAGCCTGAGCCTGGCCGCCGCGTCGATTCCCGGTGGCGTGCTCGGTGCCCTGGTCGGCGTGCGCCTGGACGGCGTCTGGTTTGAGCGCGTACTGGCAGCGGTGATGATCGCCGTGCTGGTATTGATGCAACTGCCCGCGGCATAAAGCTCCAGGATGGCGCGGCCCCATCCACAAGCCCGGCCGCCTGTTCGCGGGCACGTGTTGATGTTTGGCGCCGGCTGCTGGGGCGGCTTCATTCAGGTGGGCGTAGGCTTCATCATCATGCCGATCCTGCTCGCGTTATGGGCCTGGACCTGGTGCGCACGAACATGCACAAGGTGTTCATTGCCCTGAGCTATAACCTGGTGCGATCTTCATCTTCGCCTCGCGGTGTCGATTCACTGGCAGTTCGGCATCGCCCTGGCCTGGGCAACGCACTGGCGGCTATTTTGGTGCGCGCTTTTCGTGCAGGGTGGCGAGCGCTGGATTCGACGCGTGTTCACCCTTGTCCTGCTCGTGTTTGTTGCTAAACTCCTGCTCCCGCAGATGGGCTGATATCGGTATCAACGTTCACAGACAGTTAGGCGCACCATGATCAACGTCGATTCGCTGACTCGTCTTTACGGCACATTCCCGCGGTACGCGACGTGTCCTTCGCCATCAACGAGGCCAGATCGTCGGCCTGCTGGGCCACAATGGCGCTGGCAAACCACCGTCATGAAGATGCTCAGCGGCTATCTTGAGCCGAGCTCGGGCAGCGTTCGCATTGCGGCCACGACCTGGCCACCCAGGCCCGCCAATTCAGCAAACCCTGGGCTACCTCCCGAGAGCCTGCCGGTCTATCCGGAGATGAGCATCGGTGACTATCTGGACTACGCCGCCCGGCTGAAGGACTGCGCGGGAGCGCTGCACCGAAGCATTCGCCACGCCGTGGAGGCCACGGAGCTCGGCGCCCGTTTCTGGACCCCATCGGCGAGTTATCCCGCGGCTTCCGCCAGCGGGTGGCGTCGCCCAGGCGATCCTGGGTAACCCGCAGGTGCTGATCCTCGATGAGCCCGGCAACGGCCTTGGATCCCCAGCAGAACGAGCACATGCGCCAACTGATTCGCGAACTCGCCTCGAGCGCACCGTGATCCTTTCAACGCACATCATGCAGGAGGTCGAGGCGCTGTGTGATCGCGTGCTCGTGCTCTCGGGCGGCCAACTGGTGCTCGACAGCCCCCTGGCCCAACTGCGCGAAAGTCGTCACCTGTTGCTGACCTGCAGTGCCGACATCGATGGTACGGCAGCGCTGGTTGCCCGCCTGCCGCAGATCGTCAGTTGCGATGCGCTGCCGTCACCCGAGGGACGACCTGCCTGCGCCTCGTCTGCATCCCGCACAGCAATGGATACTGCCGCCGGCAACATAAGCCGTGCCGTCTCGACAGCGGGGCGCGACTGTACGAACTGAGGCCGGAACAGCGGAATCTCGAGCGATATTTCGTGAGGCGGTACAGTCCGCAGGAGGCCTCATGCAGCCTGATCGCGCCCTCGGCCGTGTCGCCGCAAGGAACTGCAGCTGTTCTTCGCCTCGCCCGTAGCCTGGCTTTTTCTAGCCGGCTTTCTTGCGATCATCCTGTTCATCTTTTTCTGGGCCGAGGCGTTCTTCGCCCGCAACATTGCCGACGTGCGACCCCTGTTCGAATGGATGCCCCTGCTGCTGATCTTTCTGATGCGGCGCTGACATGCGCAGCTGGAGCGAAGAGCGACGCAGCGGCACCCTCGAGCACGTGCTCACGCTGCCGGTTCCCCTGTGGCAGTTTGTCGCCGGCAAGTTTCTGGCCTGCGCTGTGGTGCTCGCGCTGGCGCTGGCCGCTACCGTGCCGCTACCGATACCGTCGGCCTCGTCGCCAACCTCGACCCCGGCCCCGTGCTGGCCGGGTACCTCGCCGCCTTCCTGCTTGGCTGCGCCTATCTGGCCGTGGGCCTGTTCGTGTCATCGCGCACCGACACGCCATCGTCAGCCTATGGGCAGCGTCGCTGTCTGCGGACTGCTCTACCTTGCCGTAGTGACCTGTTGCTGGGTTTCTTCGGCGGCACCACCGCTGACGTGCTGCGTCTGCTGGGCTCCGTACGCGCTTCGAGAGCATCCGCGCGGCGTGATCGACCTGCGCGATCTGTACTACTACGGCGCCGTCACCATTGGCTTTCTGGCACTGAATGTCTATGGCCTGGAGCGCGGTCGCTGGTCCGTCGTCACCATGCCCGACATCGGCGCTGGCACCTGGCCGTAACGCTGGTGCTTGCCAATCTGCTGCTCGGCGGCATCTGGCTGCACCAGCTGCCCCTGCGATGGATGTGACCGAGGGACGGCTCTATTCCCTGTCTGAGGCCAGCGAAGGGTGCTTGAGCAGATCGAGGACCCTGTTGATACGCGGTTATTTCAGCGAGCGCTCCCATCCGCTGCTGGCACCACTGTTTCCCCAGCTGCGGGATCTTTTGCGCGAATATGCCCAGAGTGCCGATGGCCGCGTGCGTGTTGAGTTCGTCGACCCCGCCGAGGATGCCGCCCGCCGAGCGGAAGCCAACAGCAGCTACGGTATTCAGGCCACGCCCTTCCAGGTGGCGGATCGCTACCAATCGGCGCTGGTGAACGCCTACTTCAACGTACTGATCAATACGGCGACGAGTACGAGACCCTGGGCTTCAGCGATTTCATTGAGTAAAAACCGCCCTGAGCGGTGAACCCGAGGTCGTGCTGCGCAACCGCGATTTGATGTGACCCGGGCGATTCGCGATGTGCTTTATCGCTATCGCAGCGGTGGTGAGCTGTTCGAGCAGATAGCACGCCAGTCACGCTGCGCGCTTATATCTCTGACGATGCCCTGCTGCCCGACCTACTCATCGATTACCGCGACGCCATCGCCAACGATATCCAAGCCATGGTGCAGCGCAGTGGCGGCAAGCTCGACGTCGATATCTTGCCCCCGAAGCCGGTGATGGTGCCGTGGCACAGCGCATACTCGATGACTGGGGTTTCCAGCCCATGATCGCAGCGCTGGGAGACGAGCAGGAGTTCTTCTTCTACCTGACCCTCGAAGATGACCACCAGGTGATCCAGATACCGACGGGCGCATTCAACAGCGAGGAATTCGCCCCCAATCTCGAGGCCGGTCTGCGCCGCTTTGCCCGCGGCTTTACCCGCACCGTTGCCCTGGCGCTGCCCCAGGCACCCGCGGCCATGCCCGGCATGCCTCCGCCGGGGCACAGCTTTGCGACGCTGCAACAGAGCATCAGCCAGGATCACACGATCCTCATGGAAGACCTGCAGATGGCATGGTCGACGGCAGTGCTGACCTGCTGATGGTCGTCGCCCCGGAGTCTCTGGATGACGCCCAACGCTTCGCCCTGGACCAGTACCTGATGCGCGGCGGCAGTGTGATTCTGGTGACCTCGCCACGTTCGCTGGAAACCCGCGGCAATGCGCTGCGCCTGCGCGAGGTCGACAGCGGCCTTGGGGACTGGCTGGCCGGCCACGGCGTAAGCATTGAAGACACGGTGTTACTGGACGAGCGCCACGCCGCCTTTCCCCTGCCGGTGCTACGCCGCGTGGGCGACTACGAATTCCGGGATATGCAGTTCGTTGACTATCCCTACCTGCTGGATCTACGTGACGATGCCTTGCCGAGCACCCGATCACGGCGAGCCTGCCGCAGCTGACCATGGGCTGGCGTCGCCGCTGCGTGTAGAAGCACGCGACGGGCTGGTTACAACAACACTGCTGAGCACGTCGCCCAGGGCATGGACATCGGACGCGACCGACGTCATGCCTCAGCTCGACGGCAGTGCCTATGGCCTGGGTAGTGCGAGCGATGAGCGAAGCGAAAGCCCCGTAGCCGTCCTTCTGGAGGGCGTGTTCCACAGTGCATTTACCGCCGCACCGGAACTCGCCCCCCGTGACGACGCCAGCAACGAAGCCCTGGCCACAGGTTTTATCAGCCAGTCCCCCCACCTCCGCGCGTCTGCTCGTGGTCTCGGCCAATGATTTTGTGAGCGACCAGATACTCAGTGGCGTCATTGCCGCTGCCGGGACCCAGTATTTCGGCTCCCTGGAGTTTCTGATGAATGCATCGACTGGGCTTTGGAAGACAGCAGTCTGACGGGCATTCGCTCACGGGCCCACTTCAATCGCACGCTGCCGCCGCTGCCCCGCGACGAACAGGCGCGCATCGAGTACCTGAACTACGGCGTGGCGGGTTGCTGCTGGTGCTGCTGTATGGATCTGGCGGGGCCTCAGCGCACGACGCCGGGCACGGCTGGCGGAGCTGATCTCATGATTCGCGCGCTGACACTACTGTTGATACTGCAAGCCGGGTTGATCGCGCTGCTGTACTGGCCCGACAAAGCACCCGTGGTGCCCGACTCGCTGCTGCCCGCCGAGCTGGTCGTCTCGCGATACAGATTGCCGACGGCGACGCGAATTGGAGTTGCGCCGGGAAGCATCCCGCTGGACCGTCGGAGGCCTGCCCGCCGATGCCGACCGGGTGCAGCGCGTACTCGCCACGCTGCAACGGGAACCGGGATTTGCCATCGCCCGTAGTGCCTCCGCAGCAGCGCGATTTGGTGTTGCCGAAGACGACTATGAACGGCGCATCGGTATAGACAGTCCGCGGGGTTCAATACGTCTGTTTCTTGGTACGGCACCGTCCTTTGGCAAATCCACGTCCGCCGCGATGGTGACGATGGGATCCTGTGCTGGAACTCAACAGCGTCGATGTTCCGGCGACCGTGTCGGGGTGGTTGGACCGGTCCCTACTGGCAGAGAAGTCACCTACATCGATCGAGCTTTACGGTACGCGCTTCGATCTGACCACCGATGCTGGCAAAGCGCTGCAGGCGTGATCGAGGGAGCGGCTATCGACGGTCTGCTGCAAGCTCTCGCTACGCTGCAGGTCAGTGCCGTTGCCGATCCTGCCGTGATAGCTAGTGTCGTAACGATGGCACCATCACCGGCGACAACATCACCGAGTCCCTGCGCCTGTTGGTGAATGGCGATGAACTGGCCCTGCTCCACGACCCCGACGCGGATCGCTATTACCTGCGCAGCAGTCGTTACGAGCCAGTCTTCGATCCAGTGCCCTTGACGCCCAGCGCCTGCTCGATGGCGCCAGGACCCTGGGCGAGAGCGCTACTCCGGCAACGTAGTCGCAGCGCCGCGCCCGCCAGACCCATCAGCGCCAGCACTCCCACCCCATCGTTACCAATGATCGGTGCCAGGGCGCCCACGGAACCGATGAACAGCAGCAGCACGCCAATCACCGTGTTGCTGATCGCCACGTATCCGTGCGCTGGTTTCCCGACGCGAGATTGACTACATAGGTTTTGCGTCCGACGCGAACACCGTTGTGGGCCACCGACAGCACAAAATACGCCACGGGTAAAAACCGACACTCTGCGTTAGCTCACCAAACCAGCGATGAACAACCAGGGTCAGGCCACCCACCACCGACGTATCAGCGCGGAGTACAGCATGACGCGGCGACTAGACACATCGGCAAAGCGGCCCCAGAACGGTCCGCTCAGCAGCGACGCCAGGCCCGCCGCCACAAATAAAGACGCCGAGTATCGCGGCGCCGGTGCCCAGGCTCTGTTGCGCCAGGGCAATGTAGAAGGGCGCACTGAGCGCCGAGCAGGTCATGAGCGCCCGGGTGATAACAATCGCCGAAAGGGAGCGTCGCTGACCAGCAGACTGAATGTGCCCAGTGCATCGCGAATTCCCCGCCCTCCGTCGGTCTCGCCCGGATGCTCCTTGATGCGGGGTGTAGACTACTGCGGCCAATAGCCAACACCGCCGCCAGTAACAGCAGCATGCCCAGCAGCACGTGCGGGCGAGCCCGTCACCGGCAGTAACAACGTCAGGCCAATGCCCACACTCAGCAATCCCGCGGCGCTCGCAGACCAACCCGACAGGCGGCCCCGGCGCTCCTTCGGTATGGTTTTTCCCATGACGTCCTTGGCCGCGACGGAACAAACCCCCGGCACAGGCTGAACAACACGACCAGGCCGAGAATCGCCCACCCGGCGCTATTACCCGTCAGCGTGAACGCGACCAACGCCAATCCCGCCACGCAGGCCGCCTGACCGACGCTGCCCGCCACCCACACCCACTTGCGCACGGGAAGGCGCCGAATCGCGCCACCAACAAAAATCTGCGGAATCATGGAGCCGGACTCCCGCACCGGAACGATCAGGCCCAGGATCATGGCCGGCGCACCCACCAGTGCCGTCAGCCAGGCCAGCGTGGTTTTGGGGCTCGCCAGGGCGTCCCCCTTGCGTAAATCCATTGCTGAGCAGAATGAACACGAAGCTGCGCGGCTCTTCGCGGCAGGCCTCGTCGGGAATGTCCCTGCACAGACGGGCACCCTGATCGTTCGTCAGGGCTTCATAGACAGTCTCAGTTGCGCTCATGAAGCCATGCTAACCGAGTGCAAACCTGCGACAAAGCATCCCGACGAGTCGGAGTACACAGGGTATACATCGCCAGCAAGCCCGGTGGTTTGCTACCATTGGCTCAGCCTCACTCGGAAATTACGACCATGCGACGCCTAGCCCCGGCCCTGCTCACCGGCCTGCTTCTCTGCCCTTCTCGTCGCCTGTGTCCGGTACCGAGACCATTCCTGCTGACACCACCGAGTTCGTTGCCACGGGCTACAAGAGCTACGCCTGGCGCAGCGAACCGCTCAGTCCACGGCCTACAGCAAAGACAAGATCTATCAGGCTGACCCGGCCATTCGTGAAGCGGTCGATACGCGCATGGCGGAACTGGGTTATCGCCGCGTGCCTCGCGACAGCGCCCAATTCCTCGTGGAATACCTCGCAGCGGCGGGCGTGAATGCGGCATCATGGAATCGACGGCCTCCACGTGACCGCCTACCCGCGCCACCATCAACCGGCTGCCCGACGGAGCCAGCGTCAGCAATGCCTATGCCCTGGCGGCGCCAAGAAACCAGAACGTCGTACTCGTTTTTTGTGGAGCGCAGCTCCCTGAGCTACTGTGGCGGGTGCAGATCAGCGCCATCATGCAGGACGCCACCGCGTGGACCCCGATGCAGTGAGCGGGCCATCCGCAAGGGGCTGGCGACGCTGCCCGAAGCTCCTGACAGCCCCCGCTGCCTGCATCGACAGCAGGAACCGAACCCGTATCACTCGGGTTTCGAAGTCATCTCGGGGTGAAAGATCAGGAATCCCCAACCCGCTCCTTGTCACCCGTGCGGCGATGGCTGGCAAAGACGCCAGCCAATATCCAGACTCACGGGATTGATGCGCCGGTACAGCGGCGGCATCTCGGCAAAATCCCACGGCGCCACACCCTCAGCGGATTTGAGATCACGAGCAGCAGGCGTAGTTCATGCCCAACATGCGCGCATAGGCGATTTCGGTGCCGACATTCATCGTCCACCACGTCGCCACCCACTGATCGAACATGCGGATCTCGGCCGCGCTCTCAAAGCGCCCACCCCGGCCTGCACGATCACGCCAGCCTTGTGAATGCTCATGTCATCCAGGTCCCGGTCACCCCGCAGGCGCTTACGCGTTTCACGCAGCAGTATCTCGCGCAGATCGGTATCCATCGCAGGATAGACCCGGGGCAGCGGAATGTTGTCGGGGTCGCGATAAATATCGCGGGAAAACTCAGGGGACGATCGACATTCAGATCAATAAAGTCGTGCGGAAGCACGTAATCATAGGGCTGCATCGCGGGTTGATACCTCCGGCGGTGGCCCCGCCGATCACCTCTCTCACACCCAGGTCATACAGCGCAACCCAGGTCGCCTGTAGTGCGCTGCTGCCGTGCATGTGCCGTAGTAGAACGGCACGCCATTGGCCTCGCCAGGATAGATCGGCGCCGACTCACCCAGGCTGGTCCGCCGCGTAAACGGCTCGCCCAGCAGATCGTCGCGCAGTAGCAGGGCATCGTTGATGAAGGTGCCGCCGAAGATCGCGATGGTGGCATGGTTATCGGCGCGCGTCGGCAAAGCCAGCAGCGAGGTGAGAAGACAGGTGATGGTCAAGGCCTGCACCACCGCGGTGCGAACAGACAGGTAACGGATCATGGATGAGCTCCCAATGAAAGTATTTGCACGGCTCCCGAAGCGCGTGACGATATCGAAGCACATTGATGCCCGACTCGAGCCCTGCTGCGCTCAGACGCTGCAGCCAGCCGTGCTCGTCCGGGAGGACCTGCTGACGCAGCACCATCACCACGTTGCCCTGATCTGCAAAATTGATCAGTGCAATGCCGCCGACACGCCGCGCGCCGCCTCGAGAAGCTGCACCATGGCCGCCTGAGAGTCGGGCAAGGTATTGATGGCGATGGCACCGCCCACATTCAGCCGGTTGCTCAGCGCCACCATGGTCTGCACATTGGTCAACTTCGACCGTGCCTCGCGCCCCCGAAACAGGTCCACGAGTACCAGGTCGTAAGTCCCGTGTTCACGCTGCACAAAATCCAGCGCGTCGTCGCGGACCAGGTTCGCATCAGGCGGCAGACCAAAATGCTGGCGGGCAATCTGCTGCACCTGCGCGTCGTTATCGACGCTGGTGAGGCGGGCAGACGGCCAGTGCGAATCGAGTAGCGTAGAAAAGCGCCACCGCCCGTACCCAGTTCCAGCAGGGATTCAAGTTTGTCGGGCAGTGCCGCCGCCAGCAGCATGGCGTGCTGGTGCGGCAGGACCAACTCTGCGGGTGCTTCGATGCGCATCACCGACTGCACCGCATCGCGGGGGCGGCACAGCCAACGATAATCTCCGCTCTGAAACGCAGATACGGCGACGGCACCAGCGGTAGCGCGTTGTCGGGCGTGCTCAGGGCCAGCAGCTGCGACAGTAAACCGGCATCAGGCGCGGTCATGCACCACCCGTCGGGATGTACCTAGTCGGACGAGGCCCCGTAGACCTCGGATTGACGCAGCAGGGCATGCGGTCGCCGGCGGGGCCGCGAGGATATTACCGGCGGCCATATCCGCCATCTTCGCCCGGGTTGCCTCGGTCGCGCTGCCGATGTGCGGTGTTGTGATGACATTGGGCAGACTCAGCAGGGGGTGATCCTCTGCCACTGGTTCACGGGCGAACACATCCAGCCCCGCCGCCGCGAGAACCACCATGGCTCAGGGCCTCGGCGAGCGCGCTCTCATCCACGATGCCTCCGCGAGCGGTATTCACCAGCACCGCATCCTCTTCATCAGGCCAATGCGTCGCTCATCGATAAGGTTACGGGTCTCGTCACCGAGCGCGACGTTGATGCTGACAAAATCACTCTCGGCAGCAGGTCATCCAACTCGCGGTTGGCCACGCCATCGCCCTGCAACGGCGAGCGGTTCCATCCGATGACCCTCATGCCAAAGGCCGCCGCGCGTCGCGCCACCGCAAGGGCCCACTTCGCCAGACCAACAATACCCAGCGTCGCGCCCGACACATCCTTGCCGGTTAAAGAACTCCGGCGACCAG
>JALQPE010001373.1:0-13452 GCA_030407315.1 Asparagopsis taxiformis | reverse complement strand
CAACCCCAACCCCAACCCCAACCCCAACCCCAACCCCAACCCCAACCCCAACCCCATAAACAGCAACAGTAAGAAAATCCGAAGTGATTAGTAATTGGTGATTGATGATAGATTTGAGTATTGAGAATAAGATAGATATAGATCATTCATCTTCAATATCCATAATGCTTGGAATAGTCCTTCTTTGATTTATATCCGTACTGCCTGGGCTTGTATCCGTGGTATCCGTGGTCCTTTTTGGGTTTTTCCAGTTTGCACTCTCCATCGAAGCAGAGTTCTGCCCCCGGGCAGTCACAGTCGACTTCGCACTCTGGTTCATTGAAGACTCCGCATTCTCCCTTGTAACAGTTGGCACATTTCAGGAAATCGCACTTGTCCCTGCACTCTCCGTTGAAGCAAGTTTCGTAATCCTTGCACCTTCCATAGCATTCGTCAATGGCAATGCACTCACCATCCTTGCAGTCATAGCCTGGCTTGCAGTCGATTAGAGCACACTTGTCTTCGACTCCGCATTGTCCTTTGAAGCAGTCTCTGCACTTCAGGAACTCGCACTTATCTCTGCATTCTCCATTGAAGCACTGTTCGTAATCTTTGCACTGTCCGTGGCACTCATCAACTGGGATGCAGTTGCCATCCTTGCAGATATGTCCATCGAAACAGTCAATCAGGTTGCATGGGTCCTCATTATCGATGACACACCTTCCTCCTCGACAGATTTCTCCTGGAGGGCAGAGGCAGACATCAGTAGGTCTGCACTGACCTTGATCACAGAAGTGACCCATTGGGCAGGTGGTGAAGGCACATGGGTCAATGTCCTGAAGGGGAACACACTCACCATCCTGACAAGTAGAGTCAGCAGTGCAGACAACATCATCACAGGGATCCTCAAGGGTGTGAATAGGAACACAGACACCACCCTCACATCGGGTGTTGAAGGGACACAGGATAGTGGCACACTTATCAACACACTCACCCTCAATACAGTTCTCACCATCATCACAGACCTTCTCAGGGACCTGATCGCAGGGAGCATCATAGAAGAACTCATTCTTAGTCTCGAAGCAGGCCTCACACTCCCTAGCATAGTCAGTCCTCTTGCCATTGGAGTCAACTCCACAGACAATAGGATCAGGGGCACGGATGTAGAAGATGGGTGGGCACTGTTCAGGAGTGACATGCAGACAAGGTTGTTGGCTGGGAGGCTCCTCACACTTCTTAGGGGGTTCGATGCACTCACCCTTCTCGCAGAACCCAGTTCCGCACCTGATGAAGGCACAGTTGTCAGTGCACTTTCCCTCCAGACAGAATTCATAGTCCTCACACTTTTCTTCACAGAAGTTTGGATCCTTCTCGCAGACCCCGCTGCCCTAATTACAGACTTGACCTTCTTTACACCCAGTTTCACGGCAGGTGCAAATTCCGTCCTTCACACCGACGACTCCGGGGGTCTTGCATGCCTGGCAGGAGAATGTGTAGGATCTCCAGGCATCTTCCTTCCTGTTGTACCCACAGAACTTAGGGTCGTGAATAGCTGGGAAGAAATCACCACAGTTGTCGAAAGACTCATGCTTGCAGGAGAGGATGCATCCAATAGGGGAGGAGACCTCCTCAGGACCACATGGATCCTCATAAGGGAGAGTCAGTTCAATGCATTTGCCATCCACACATTTACTACCTTCGTGACATAGGACGGCAGCACAGCTGGTTGGAGGAGGAAGGACTGGGAGTCCAATTTGAGGAGGCTCAATGGGTGGGCTCTCAGCGTAAGCAATTGAGAGAGCAGCAAGAAGAGCAACAGCAGTCTTCTGTTTCCTAAACATTTCACTTATCCTTTATATACTAGGTGAGCAGAAATACCCAATTTATAACCGCAAAATCTATCAAAATAACTCAGGTGAACCCATCAGAAACAGTCAACAGACAGATTCCACCGATTGAAATTGACTCAAAACAATGTTATCGCCTCGGAAATTGCGATATAATCATTTCCGAAATACTGGATTTGCAAATAACGCTGCAACCAGGAGTTGAATGCTATTCAAAGTTGTCTATTTCAGTTGGTGCATGTGCACTAAAAACCTACCGCTATCTGGTGCTTACAACCGCAGCTTACCCGTTTTTGATTCGAATTCAGTCGCGGAATTTATTTACTGCACTGTCAATCGAAGAATAACTCCGCTTCCCGCTTCCCAGAAAATCCACATTCTTCTACCGATTGACAGTTCTTCCGTTTCACGCTTAGTATCGATAAGAGATCATGCATAAATCTTGGATATCAGGTATGCGAGTCTGTAGCCTCCTAGGGCGACTCTTTCTCTGCATAGGTTATACATTATTTTGCTCCATTCTCCACTGGCTTCCTTATGAGTAAACACATACGAGTAGATATCCTTGACAGCATACTCATATGATTCGACACTCCAAGCATGGGCATTGGTGTTCTGGATCTTATCTCCGAAATGGTCAGCTGGGAACTCCTTCATAATGGATGATGCGAGTCCAGTCATCTTAACTCTCTCACTATCATTGAGGGGTCTTTCCAACCTGACTCCATCCTGCTGCTCCCCAGCCATCGAATCCAAAAATGCATGCAGGTTTATGTCCTTCCCTTCTTTAGTCTTGATATGGACTAGATTTCCTGAGTTAAATGGAAAGTACCTCCAAGGTCACCGTTCTTGAGTGATTCATTAAACATGTTGGTGTTGTGTAGAGGTTGATGAATATCTCCAACCACATGTGACAGGTATCTAGCCATGAATGCCCTCTCGAAACTGACTCCATGTTTGTTAGCCTGGAGGACTGACATGCAGCTACCCACAATGTTGATTGAGTTGACATCTTTCTTATCATCAGACATGCTCACGAACATATGGTGAGGATCATACACGATATTGGTAAAATGGTAAGAATCGAACATCTTGACCTTGTTCGACTTGATATCGTCAGCCCAGACTGATGCCTCAGTGAAGGTATTGCTTCGGCCATCAGTAAAGTCATTCAATCCCTCCACCAACTCAGTAAAGCTATTCAGAGCATCTGTGTGATTGGTGTTCTGTAAGTGAATCTTAGCAACCTCAGCTGTCAACATGTGTCCCAGCTCCCACCAACTCAGTGACTGCACCAGCAGCAATCCAAGCACCGCTACTCTCAGCATCTTCAATTGATAGATTATTATTACAATAACTCTGACCATCATTTATTAACTCTTTGGCTCCGTCTGGTATGGCAGTGCCACGTCTCTTATGACTTCCCTCGGTCCTCCTGTCTCCTAGATAGACTCTCATTAAAATTGCTGGGTCTCGTCCTTCTAAATGTAAATGAATCAGCAGATCTCTTAGTTTCGTTGTATTGAAGTTTGAAGCCTTCCAATGACTTCTGAAACTTTGTATAGTGATAGGGCATCATATTTCCAGTCTAGGGTCTCTTTCTGGGAATACTACTTGTCTCGACAAAATTGTCATGATGCTTGGGTTTCTTAGGTTTCTTAAAGTAGGTATACTATTTTCTCTCGAGTTCATTAAGCACACGTTTCTTCATTTAACCATTGGTGACTCCTTCACAGTTCTAGTTAAGTTCCATACTCTTGAGGTGCAGCAGATGTGATTGATATTTCTTTTCAATCTTTTCAAAGGAAGCTCTGAATTCAGGATGGGCTTGTTCGAGTTGGTGATGCCTTAGTGCTATCAGCTATCTAATTATGTCAGGAGTTTCGAGTGATATCGCGATGTAGTGAGGCTCGAGCATAGAATTTAAAACATTCTAATTCTTGATCACAGAATATCATAATCATTCAGTCAAATCCAAACACTGTCAAGATAACTATGCCTTGCTAGTTACTTACCAATAACTGTAAAAGAAATATGTATATATACTAACTCTATCAACACCCTATCATTTCTTGCCGTCTTCGTCTGATATGGCCCAGAAAAGGTCAGTGTCGACAAAATTTGACACAAGCTGAGCGTTACTGCTCTTCTATGCTGCTTGTCGTTTCTTGACGAAGCTCCTCAGTACTCCTATTTTTTCGTGACGATGCAGTTCGAAGTCAAAGTGGAATGACTCTGCCAGTTTGATCTGATAGAAGTAGTCATCGAGTGTCTTCTTTGAGATCCCTACCACTTTGGAAGCTGACTCAAGGTTGTATATTCTTTTTCCGTGATGATCCTGTCTATCATACAAATTCCTCCACTGCTTTACGGAGTCAAGTGCATCTGCAATGGTGCGTTCCTTGACTTTCTTTTCAGTGGGATGATGGTTTTTGGGTGAGTTATTCGGAGTTGGAGTGGGACTGTCCGGACTTATTTTCCTGTACCTCAGGTGCAAAGTGTGAGGTTTGATGTACTAATAACTAAGCTGCACTTCGGTTGAGAATGGATAAATTCCGACTGAGACGTACATTCTTCTCTCGGTGTCCATGTAAAATATGTGACTGTTTGGAATGTTCAGTCCTGAATAATTCGATGGGTACCCATAAGGTGGAGTTCGGCAATTGCTTTCGACAGGTTGACGCTCCTGGTCTGCTGTCGATATTGCAGGTTAAGTTTGACCCTATCGACCTTCCCTGTGAGTTCATTCTCGATTTCAATGTACTTTTCGACATAGGTCTCTTCTCCTCTCATGTTTTAGTTCATCTCGATAACTATTATATTTATGGCACTCTTTGATATCTTACATCAGTCAAATTCGGTATCATTCTCGGGACCTCAATACCCGAATTTTACCCTAGGGAACGAGACCTGATTTGGTGATGAGGATGGACTTAGGGTTGGTGAACCTGATGAACTATCCATCGATCTGAAGGTATGTCCTGTATTTTTTCTCATCTTTGTGCTCATTGAACTCTATGTAGAAGGGTCCCTTGCCCTGAGCAATCTTCTCAGCTTGTCCAGTGATCACTTTCTCAAGAGCAAGACCGATAGTAGTGGGGAAACTGACAAATTCGAGCAGCCCATCAGCAGATGATGGTTTCTTGTACTCAGCATTGCTCTTACCTTTCAAACCAGTGGCTGCATTTTCCCAGATGTCTTTGGTTCCACCCATGAAACTGTTGATATTCAAGGCCAACAAGTTCAGATACCCTTTCTCTAACAGATTGGTTTCTACTTCCTTCTGAGGTTACCCCTCCATGATTTTGGACTGGAAGACTATCTTTGATTTGCTTTTCTTCATGTCCAGTCCCTTGATCATGCTGTCTGAAGGTAGATTGTTGAGTGATGTTTGGTGTGCACTTTCTTCTACCTTGTCTGGTTTCATCATGTTCTATTCTGGTTCATCTTCGACTTCCTTCATTGATGACACTAGCTCCTTGACATTTTTTGTGGGTGTCATGGACTTCAGCAGTCCCAGTCCTCCGTATACCATCAGGTTGCCTATCCTTGACTTGGTCCTGTACTTGTCGAAGGAGTACCCTACCTTCCCATCAATTCCGAAACTGAAGTAGTTGCAGAATGTCTTCTTCAGCGACTTATTGGGCATTATGGTGCTCTTTTCCTCCTTGACGACCTCCAACTTGCCATACTGCATTAGAGTGCACTCTTACCTCGAAGACCTCCACCTGCACATCCCACAGATCGAAATATTCTTCATGTGCCCTTGCCCATGCTCCTAACAGTCTCTTGAGTTCTTTATATGAACTTTCCACTAAGGTCGTCTGCTCCCCTCCCCATCCCAAATTGCGTGAGAAGTCATTCCCAGTACCTAGGGGGATGATGGCCAGTGGTACCTTCCATGGGTTAATGTTGTGGTTGATGAATTATTGGACAACCCACATAACAGTGCCATCACCTCCACAAACAACACCGATGGTCCTCTCACCCTTGTCCACCAGGCCCTTCAGTTTCTTCATACCTCTGTCCTTGTTCTTGCGCATGTTGTAAAAGTAAACATGGGCATTGAGTTAGCCATCGGACGCCCGGTCTCGATTAGCAGGGATTATGAACTCGATCTTCTCTATCTAAATAGCATCGATGCGGTACCTATTGTTTGACCAGCTTATTGCCAACACCTCCTCCTGAGGAGCTGTTGATGAACAGGAAAAAGGACACCTTGGGAAGTCTGTCTTCTTCTCTTTACATCTTACTTATTAATCTTACTTAAAATGGGAATGTGATAATGGTAGTACATTTGAATAATCGATCAGAAAGGATGTCACTTGCTTAAAAATGACTAAATATTTCAAATAATCCTCAATGAACTCATGGGATGCCTGTCCTCGGTTACCTGACTCTCCTTTCATCTTCTATCCTTTTTATTTGCCTATATTGATTTGCCCCACACTTCTTCGCGAACCAGCGCTTCCTATATATTTAACCAGAATAGTTGATTGAGTGCTTTGCCGCTATCTTATTTTCATATTAATTACATTCATTGATACCAGATATCCTGTGATATGCAATAAGTTGCTGGATACCTTTTCGATCTGTCTAAGCCAGTCTACCTCTTCCATCCTAATAACAAGTTCTGGGAGGTGACCCTTGGTGGCCTGAGTGTCAAGTTCAGAGTTGGCAAATTGAAGGACAATGAGGAAAATAGTATAGAGGAGGTAGACAAGGACTACCCGACCCATGCATCAGCTAGGGCATCGGTCCTCACCAAGATCGAGGAGAAACTGACCAAGGGGTACTACTCCAAGGAAGCCAAGAAAGTGGAAAAGGGTGACAAACCAGAAGCAGATAAAAAAGTAGACAAGAAAGCAGGAAAAGAGGAAAAGATAGTAGCAAGGACTTCTCAGGACAGTACTACGAAAAAGGGTCAGAAGGCATCAAAATAGAAGTCAATGACAAGAAAGTCAAGATCACACGGATAGACAGCAGTGGCAGGGAGAAATTTGAAATCAGGACCATGGAGAGCCATTAAGATGCAGTCGATTTCTGCCTCAAAGAGGAGCAATGGGTAGTCGGTGAAGGGTACAAGGCCAATGACAAGAAATTCATATACACATTCCATTCAGGAGAGTATGTCGGAGGGAAACCAGACGATAAATCTAGAAGGAAGAAAGATGATGGGAAGAGTTCCAATTTCTTGTCAGTGATCACAATGACCGATGATGCCATTTCCCATCGATCGAGGAATGTGTCATAAACTAAGAGTGACCGTAGCTATAAAGACTCAGGACCAGGGGAGAATAAGTATATGCCTTCAAAGTTGGGTTCACCTGTATCTGGTTGCATCAAGGTATTGTTGGCTGAAACTTGGTCTGATGATGCTGATCCGACTGGCTGGATTATGAGTGAGAAATTGGATGGAGTCAGGATGTTCTGGACAGGAACCACCATGTACTCCAGAAATGGGAACCGGTTCTACTTCCCGAAGTTCTTCACCAAAAACTGGCCGAACAGTCAAATGGATGGTGAACTGTTCATTGGGAGGGGACAGTTCTCAAAGACTCTATCTGCTGTCAAGAAGACCGCACCGATTGACGAAGAATGGGCGAAGGTTAACTATCTGGTATTCGACTGCCCGGGATTGAAGAAGAAGTTTAAGGAAAGAATCAAAACTATGGAGGAAGTTATTAAAGCAATTGATAACCCATATATCAAGTGTCACGGGCACAGAGAGTGCAAAGGGTATGAGGATCTATTCGAAGAGTTGGATAAAGTGAACAAGATCGAAGGTGAAGGGTTGATGCTCAGAGACCCAGAATCCTTCTATGAAAACAGAAGATCAAAGACACTACTCAAAGTGAAGACATTCCATGATGATGAGGCAACTATTCTGGGATACAAGCCAGGAACAGGTCGATGCTATGGAATGGTTGGAGCCCTCAAAGTCAGAAACACACATGGTGTTGAGTTCGAAGTTGGATCAGGAATGAACGACGCTATGAGGAGGAAACCTCCAAAAATCGGAACCAAAATCACATACAAATACCAAGAATTCAACAAAGATTCAGGCAAACCCAGGTTCCCCACCTTCCTCAGAGCCTATGATCATATCTGACCCAATCAATCCTTTAATAACTTTTACAGTTTAAATAGTTTCATAATAGTTGAAGAAATCACAGATCTCTGAAGTTCCGAACGCTTGAGGGTTGAACATTTTGGATGCTACCACAGAGCGAACCGAATAGTGATTGGTTTTCCTTTGATGACTCTTCACTCATAATGTCACTTGTTGTACAAAGTTTGATCCCTTTCTTTGAGCTAGCCCTTGAAGGATTTCTGTTCAGTGGTTCAGTATGGCTAGTATTAACGATATGATTGTTGCTTATTAAGTGAGGGTCTGAGTCGATATACTGTGGAATGAAGTCAATTTTGCTTCCTGTTTGTTTGAACCCATTGCTCTCTCCCAAAATGTTACTAGAACTCATCTGCTGAAATGATCCCATGCTGCTCCCAAGAATGTTGTTGGATCTCTGACTTGAGTTGAAAACTGAGGATTGAGTGACTGCAAACTTATCGGCGGCTCTACCTTGAGTTGCTGCTAAAGGTGAACCAGAGTTAGCAATTCTGTTACTGGCATTGATATTGGATGACTTCACTAATGAGCTCTGAGGCTTGGGTGTAGGACTGACTATCTTGTGATAGATCGATGGGCTATGACTTCCGAACATCTTGTTTCCTGAAGTCCTAACTAGCACAGCTGACTGATTTCTCTGCAAACCTGTTGATGTTTTAGGAACATAGTTGGGAGAGAGGAAGTTCGGATTCCAATTCGATGAAGTCGGTCTCTTTGTGGCAGACTCTGGTTTCTTCTATTCAGGTATGTTGTTGAAGGTCATCACACTACCTGCCTCCAAAAGTTCCTCTTTTGCCTCACTTTCCCTTCGAGGTTTTTCAGGACTCAACTTAATATAGTACTGTTCGTCTCTTTGAGCCTTCGGGTACTCAAATTTCATGATCATCATGCTCTTCAGGCAAAGTGAAAGGTCTCTCAACTTCGATTCGTTGAGTTCAACAGATGGTTCATACTGTTAATTTTGTTGTACTTCGAGCATAATCCTTCCACATAGCTTTTGACTGTTTTTGATTGAGTCCTTCATGATTCTCCTTACGCTATCGAGGAATGATGGTGAATTTAGTTCTTGTGAACAGTGTACAAGGGATGTTATTTCCTTAGTGAGTTCATTGGACATGGTTTATAATCGGTAAGCGTTATGATACCCATTTTTATCAGCTTCACTAGCCACCCTTTCCTCGACTTCCTTGAGATAGTTGTTAAAATGCTCATTGATGAGGTCGATGCAGGTATTCTTAGCTTCAGCCACCGCTATTCTGATCGAATTTTTCTTTCTCTCGATGGACAGGTTGAGTGTTCCCTACATTAGGCCTTCCTTACAATTCTGGTTTTGACATCTTCGAGATCACTGATGCTGTCCCTCGTCTTCCGGTGCATTTCGGTGAATGTTTCCCTAATATTCTGGTACTCTGGTGTTGTGTTGTGCCTTGCATGTTGATCAGTATGCTGGCAGACACAGGTTGCACATAGACCACTCAGACATGAGTCTAACTCATAGAAGGATGAGTACCTTTCTTGCAGAAGTTGGTTATAAGCTCACATGGATGGGCCTTGCAGTAGATCTTCGAAAAGTCGATCATAATTTGGAAGAATTATAGAGTGCTGCAATTAGGTCAGTTGAATTACACATATTATCAATTAAGGAATCACAGGCAATAGATGGAATAACAATCAGGGTTCAAGTGCATGGAAGACAAGTCAATCACAGGACTACTTGTACTAGATGATAAGGGATTCACTGTATAAAGTAGAAAACATATATGACTCAGACAAGAACTTCAATCCCTAAACAGCTTCATCGGCATACCACGTTCATGCCCTACACCAACTATCGAACCATTTCTTTGGGCATCATGCATCAGAGACTGTTGTTGGCATAGAGAGCTCTCAAAACACCATATTGATCAAAGAGACCAAACTTAATAACAGTGTTGGCATCGTAGCATTTAAGAAGCCAAGTCCACCTGAAATAAGTGGTTAGATTGAAGGATAGGGCTGACTATCTAGTGATGTTGTTCACTTGAGGGATAAGTTGAAAATAGTATCAAGTTTCTTTCTTTGGTAGTGACACTGACTTGAATTTGCGTTCCCAGATATTAAATGTCTGTTCTAGTTCTGCCTGTTTTTTGTGTCTTTCCCTTTCTTCCCTGGTTCTGCTCTTGAACTGCCTGAGCATGTCGGCCTCCTTCTGCCTTGTTTGTTGATGGAAACTAGTCTTAATCCTGAATATTTCTTTCATCTGTCTCTTCCTCCACCGAACTTTGTTGACTAGTTCTTGTTGATCTGTCTCTTTTTTGGCTATCATGATCTGTTTCTGCCTTCTCAGGTTGATCTTGAAATCTTCGAGTGCCTCCTTTTTCTCCTCAACCAACTTATCATGTTCATGAATGTGAAACCGAGCAGGTGGCAACTTTGGCTATCTGTTCATTTCGATTGACTCTTCAACCAGCTCTAAGCTCTTGGAGAACTTCCCACTCCTCTTCTTCTCTGAGGTGATGAGCTCCTTTCTGATGAGAGCTCCGAGTCTTTATGCTACCTAGGTATAGTACTTATTTTTAATTGACTTCACCGTCAATGCCTTCTTCTCGAGGGAGAGGTTCAGGTGGCCATCATAGGCTGTCCTCATGTAGCTCTTCTGCAACATGATGGGTAAGAGAATAATTTTAATCAATACATAGTGAAAGTGAAAGTGAAAGTAAAAGGTGAAATATATCAAGCAACTCGAAGGGAATCATTGCAGAAGACAGATGAAACTATGGACCATTGTCTTCCTCATTTTCCTCTCAAGGATCTTTGCCAAAGTCCGAACGCAAATGATTTGGATTCTATTATTGCCACGCATAATTCTCTCATCCAATGAGGTCATTGGGGACTATTCTCTGGATTAGTCGATCTCGGGATCCCAATGTTATAACTCCATACAAACTGGCCGAGGTGTAATTGCTTCTTGCAACTAAGCAATGGGAGTTAGAGATAGTTCAGAGTTCTTCTCAAAAGATCTAAGCTTGAAGGAGCTAGATAATTTAGACTCTTAGTTTCCTTTCCACCATCTTCACTGTGTTATTATTGCTATTTGAGTCTCCTCCTTTTGAGCTCCCCTTTACATGCTACTTTAAAACGATAGAACATGCACTATCGAGATATGCTGTTTCCTGCTACTATTTTATCGACTGTATTCTCCATGATCTTAGTGTTTCTTTTATGGAACCAAATCATGAATCCTTCTCTGACTGAAAGAGACCTTATTTTGCATGTTGATAGTAGAATCGATCCCAGGAAAGAATCTGGGAGCTTTCGCTTCTTGGTATCATGTTTCTGTTGAAATTTGAAAGCAGGCACTTATAAAGCCGACTGTAAAGTATAGCATCGCTTCTTTCTACATGCAAATTCGTCATAGGAGCTCTACTGGAAGAGCGACATACTGTTAAGCTGTTGAGACATTTCGAAAGATGCTGCCATTCGATAAATTCGAAATCTCAATTATAAAGAGCACTTAAACAAGAGGAATCGGTCAATATTTAGGAAAGTATAATGAACAAATCAAGTTTTCTTAGTTTTTAGTTCAATTGCTTACTCAAAACTCTTCTTGAGGATGCTATGAGCGTGAGTCCCTTCCTTCTCAATGTCAAGAATTAAATCTTGATTGACTTAGAGTCTGCGCATTTTCCCAACTTTCTGAGCTATTGTTTGTACTGGATGCTTCTGATACTCACGCAGTGGACGTCTGTCTTTCTGATACTTCAGGTAGTTGAACTTCCTGATCTACCGAGGATCAATTTTCATATTTGGGTTCTACTGAGGATAGAAGGATGTATAGCATCTATTTTTGGATCGACTGTAGAAATAGCCAAGCTTTGCAACATCTTTAGCAAAGTTACTAACCTTCCTCTCTGGAATCTTCTCTAACTCCTTCTGATTTACAGTCGAAATGGTTGATTTCTTGCCTTGACTTGCTTGGCTTCGACTCTTTTCCAATTTCTTAGCTTTTGGAGTTTCTGAAGGAGGAGGAATCAACTAGCTTATGTATAATGTTTCCTCATTTAAGGGAACTTTTGAGCAATTTTGCTTCTGAAAGTTGAGTATAGCTGGTTTTTGTGACTGCTTCCCTTTGAGCACTCATGTAAATATTAGTCAATGAGAGCCAGTTCTTCGTTGTCTTCCTCAGTCTTAGTCCTGTTCATTTTTCTATCCTCAGTCTTGGTTTATGGGTTATCTTGATCTGCCCACTTAATTTAATCGCCTAACGTAACTGCCCTCCTTGTTTTTGGAGTGTTAATGCCAAACTTAGATGTCGTGACTGACTATATCGAAGTGAACTTCTTGAGAGTTGGCGATGGGGTACTCCTAATTGCAGCAAACAAGCTATTTGTCTTATTTGCTTCAGTTGGGTTTGTTGATTTTCCAGGAGTTGCACTCCCTGTCTATTTATATCGATAATTTTCCTTCATTAATATTATTCGTTGAGGCCTGAAGGACTATCAATATACAGACTGATCACTCCTTATTACTCTAAGGCTTCTCTTCAACTTTTGGTTGTTTGCTACCCCAATCTTCCAATGCTCGAATGAAGGCCTCAACTCCATAATGCTTTTGAAGGTACTTCTGATCCAGACCCATTTCCATAAAGAGGGCAATTGCATTCTCACTGTTCAGAGCATCACTCAGCACATCGAGTGCCTGAAGGAACTGAGGTGATCTCAAATTCTGTGCGAAGTATTGGGTCTACTGCTGTGTTTCAGGGAGGAACTGGGTCATTTCCTGTTTCTATTGCTCAGTGGTCTCGTTGATGACTGTGTTAATGGCAGAATTAGTAACTATTTCACTCAGATGCTGAACCACTTTTGGTTTATTCTTACTGGCAGCTTCTAGATTCTTCTGCATTCTGGTGATGAAGTCATCAACTGATGGTTTGGGTTGAGTTGCAGCTGGTTTTTCTTCGTCCATGGGTTCTGGTTTCTGGTCTTTCTGTGGTTCTTCGATATCCATTTCTCCATAGCCTTCCAGTGAGTTGATAAGTTCGTTGATATCCTTGATGAGTTTCTCTGCATCCACATTTTCCTGCATTCAATTGAAGCCATACTTGCAACCAGAAGAAGTATCGATCATCATCGGACTCAGCTCTGAGCAGATAGGTGTTCTTCTTCCCCAACACTGGTTCGAAGACTGCATCGTTGGGCATGACCAGTAGGTCTAGGTGTTCGATGTGGTCTTCGAGGCTGGCCCAACTGAAGTGTGTTTCCCCTTATTCCCCCTGCCTTATATCCTCCTTACTTTGTGGACTGTGATGATGCCTTTCTCCTTGCTGGCTTTGACCTTCTTGGTTTCCTTGTCGTAGATGAGCCTGCCTGCTTTGACCTGCACTTTCTTCATGAAATTTGAACTCTTTATAAATCTGAATCAGATGGCATTATTTCCCCAAGAAATTATAATATTTTAATCAATGGTCAAATCGTCTCCCCGGGGTTGGGGTGGGTTGGGGTTGGGGTTGGGGTTGGG
>JALQPE010001371.1:0-10772 GCA_030407315.1 Asparagopsis taxiformis | reverse complement strand
CAGCAATTAAAAAACAAAGTAGCCATCAATGACGATGCCGGACTCGAACGAGAAGCAGATGTAATGGGTGCCAAAGCTATGAGTTCTGGCCAGGCAGCACAAAGATGCATCAGATCAAGCACTTGTCCCTCATCAGGCTCTGACCATACAAAGGAACATTGTTGAGATCTAACTTATCAACTGTGTACAGTTTCTTTGCTGCCAACTCTTTACAAGGCTTAATCGGTTTTTTTGGATGTAAAAGCCTTAGCTCAGTTGAAAGTCTTACCAAACCTTCAATACTTTACGGCAGTGTTGAAAAGTTATCCAACGCAATTGCCTTAGCATTAAATATTTGGGATTCCATTCCAGCTCCGGTTCGTACGGGCATACTCTATATCGTTGGTAGGGTGATCAATGCAATTCCCTTGATTGACGCCATGAAATACACAGAGGGATATATTGTAGATGCAGATAAAGACGTAAAAAGCACCTACCTAGTCTATGCGCTAGATAAGGTTAAAATGGTACTTAAAGCGGCTAGTAGTCCGGTTTCAGCATCCATAGATGCCGGAAAATATATTTATTCCTGGTGGTGGAGTAAAGGCGAAGAGTCAACAACAGAAAAAGACGAGGGAAGTAAAAAGGAGGGCGAAAAAGGAGAGACTGAGGCCGATCGAAAAAAAGACTTAGCCAAGCTCAATCTACATATCATCTGGTTGAATGTGAAAGGTTTACATTTAGAAAAAACGCAAGAAGCCTCTGAAACAAGGGAGAAAAAGGAGGAGGTTTGCATGCTGATTTTCACTGGGAGTCCATATTTTCAACCGCAAAGCAGCATTGGAGAAAATGGAAGCCTGACACTGATTTTGCCCTGGTCTGGTGGAGCTATACTTGAGTCAAAGGAAACATTAATATCATCAATCAGTTTACTTTTCGGGCAATCTATTCAAATCCATCAATTGGATATGACTCACCTTACGGTGAGCAATGAGGGCTTACAAGAACTGGGCTTTCATCTGAATAAGTTCAGTATCGGGGCCGACTATCTTAGCGTTACTGATATGTCGGCAGAATATCATAAGAGCACAGGCCTAAGTTTTGCCGGGAATATGCCATGAAAATCTTCAATTGGGCAGCCTCGGCCCACCTCATCGTCAAACTCAATAAGGATGGGAACTTCACAAAGGGGGTCGTTAATAATTTCAAAGAAAGTGCTGGAGTATTGACGATAGAAAAGGCAGAAATTGACAAAGAAACAGGTTTCGAGCTAATCAATGCTGAGGCAAAATTGCCTGAATCTACCGGAATAGATCTAAGTGCAAAAATTGCCAAGCTTAACGCAAAAGACAACAGTGTAAGTGGCCAAGGTAGTATCGAAGCTCAAAACATCAATTTATTGGGCGAGAAGGTGGTGATGGAGAAAGCCAGTGGGCAGGTAAATGTGACAGATAAGTCTTGGGATGTTGCGGCCTCTGCTGCTTTAAAGATGAATTTCGATCATGTAAAAGCAAAGGCACCTTCAAACTTGGCTATGACAGTGAAAAAGGACTAACGGTTCTTAACCTAGAAGGCGGTCAATTTAATGTAGACTATGATACCTTTAGCGTCGCTGCTACTGATATGACCTATGATCACGCGAGGAGGGAATTCAAGATCGCTACCGCAACTATGGATATAAAAGCCATAAAGACGAAGGGCGAGGTCAAGAACTTTAGAATATCAAAAGATGGAGTCGATTTTGAAACGGCAGCTGTCACCCACAAAGACCCGATCAATCCCTTCCCTGGCCTAAGCATTAGCGATCTCCTGTTTTTAGTGAAGAAGAACAAATCCTCCTACGATATATCCGCTAGTGGCGATATCGATGTCAATATCAATTCACCGAAGGTATTGGGCAAGGCCGTGGGGGTAAAGCTGGCTTTTCCAAGGACGGATATGAAGCTACTGTCTCAGAAGTTGATCTAAAGACTAACCCTTTGACCTAGCCATCAAAGATGCAAAAGTATCTAAAGAGGGGTTACATGTAGAGCAAGCCATGCTGTCGATCAATTCAGGTAAGCCTAAAGAGGAAGAAGCGGAAATGGGCAAGATGGTCAACAATTTCAATACGGAATATTGGATTTTATCCCAGTCGGGCCGATTGCTTTTGAGGCCAAAGGGATCGACCTAAATAAGAGTGGGCTGAAGGTCAAATCTTTCCGCCCCAAAGTCCCGCTGTCGGCTTTGACGCATTTGGCATCAAGGGAAACCTGGATGTTGAAAATCTAGAGCCAAATTAGAAGCAGAAAAAAAGCTCTCCCTAGAACAAATAGCCGCTGGATTTCCATTAAAGGTAGAAGTGATTTTCCCTGTCCTGCCAGGTCTGGAGGTATATGGTTCTTTAGGGGCTCATGCCGAAATGGGTATTTCAGTAGACCTTAATGCTGCTGGAAAACCAGACTTTTGGGAAGTAGGTGGAAATGCTAAATTCCAAGGTGCGATTGGGTGACTGCGGAACTAGGCGCACAGGTAGGTTCCCAGGTGATCGCCGCTCTGAGTGCAGGGGTCTTTGCCAAAGGAGAAGCAAAACTCGATATGGGTGCTGGTATTTCCGGTAAAACTAAATATGATCGGGCAAATAAGAAATTTAAAGCCGTAGAGCCCTTAATCATTGCCTATAACCTCAATGCTGAGGCCATTGCTTCTATTGGCGTGGTCATCAAAGCGAAGGCTTTCTATTTCTTCAATAAGACCATCTATGAATATACCGCTGCTAAATGGACCATTGGTAAATATGAATTGGTCGGTAAAATTGGCAGCAAAGATGGAGGCATTGATCCAGAAAAACCAGAAAAACTAGGCCTGGATAAGAAAGAAGCTACCCGATTGATGCCAAGGAAATTAAAGGTACGGAAGCAGAGAAGATGCTAAAGTCAGATACGACTATTCATGGCAGTGGAACAGCTCGAAAAGAATTGCTACTGAAGGAACAAAAACCACTCCTGACGGAATTGCGGAAACTCCATAATCAAAGTCAAATTGAACAAAAAGCCATTAAAGATATAGAGGAAAAATACATTAGTACGATCCAAAAGAAGGATGCGCTTTATCGGCAAATGATTCAGACGATGAGTTCAACAGAGGTCAATGAGAAATTGTTAGCTTTCAACACCAAGTATAAAGTCAACTCATCCAGGAACAATATGAAGAGCATATAAATGAATTAGCCGAGATTCAGCACCAGATAAATGTAAGAACGACCAACCTAGATGCCATTGATAAACTGACAAAAACCACTTGGAGAAAGGCATCAGCAGTCAAGTTGAAGACCTGGATAAAACCAAGGATTTTGTAGATAAAACGAAAGTCCCCGGAAGCAGTCAAATCGTAAGTGAGGTCAATGACTTATCGAAGCGATGCAAAAAGAAATTGAAAAAAACAAGATTACGATTAGCAAGTATAATGGAGTCATGTCTTCCGAAGATTTTGAGAAAAACACGACCACTAAGGAATTTCTTCGTACTACTACAAGAAAGACAATTATCCCGTTGATAATGCCCTAGAAGCTTATCATGCAAATAGAAATGAAGGAACGCTAAGGAGCTTACTACATGAAATAGACACCTATCTCTCTAATAGTAAAAGTAAGCGAATTCCCTATGTCCTGTTGCTACAACATCAGGTAAAAGCAGCACTAGGGGCAAAATAGCCTCCGATACCCAAGCTGTAGGGTCAAGCTTTCCTTCTATACAAGAGCATGAAAATGACCAGTACATGTCCGGCAAGTCATTCTACTCCTGCTCGACCCGATAATCCACTTGTTGTTGGGCCGGACATGGTAAGTCTATGGTGTTCCCTGCTTTTTTCAGCACCAAAGAAACTCATGTCCGTTGCTACCCTTTACCCGGTAAGTTCCAGGCCCAAGTTGCCAAATTCTGAGTCTGGCGGACTGCCGTTGTTCCGAATGATTAAAAATGGATACTTCTAAACTCTTTTCTGAGTGCTCCTGCAAAAGAGCGGTAAAACAGTAAAAGTTTTCTCCCAAGTCACCGACAAATAGGGGGACGTACTTGCAAGAATAACGTCTCCAGTTAGCATGGCCTTCAAGGCTTCACTATCCAGGCGATTCCCGTATCTTTCATTCGTTGCCAATAGGCGATCTGTAAAAATCACCTCCGTGGTGAGCATTTCCTTGTTATGGGCGGTGGCCGCCAGGAATTTCTCCAACCCCTCGATAAGGTATTTCCTGTTTTTAGTAATCTGATATCGAACATAAAAAGGGGCATGTTGTAGCAATAGATCATCGAATTTCTCATTTCCAGTCAACAAGCGCCATTGTCCAGCTACCCCCCAAAAAGCTCGATTTTCTAGCATCTTATTCGCTGCCCAGGCGGCTGACCCTTCGAGTGCAGGGCTCCCTTGGTCGCCTGATCTTGGACCAACTGTAAAGAAGCTACAATGGGTTCTAATAAGATCGGATCTTTAGTGTGCTGCCAGATGAAGAGGAGTTGATCTAACATCTGGCCATCACCAGTATAATCATAGTATTCCAAAACATATTAGCCTTAAACCAGGTAGGTTCATCACCATTGATCGTCCCATCCACAGATCGGATCGAGGGAGGGAGGATTCCGGCAGGTTTTCCCTTATCTGTACGTCGGGCTATGGTAGCCCAAGCCTTACTCCAAGTGTACAGCGCCTCCCGAACGGCTTTATCTTCCGGGTAACGCCATAACCAATACCTAAGCGGCTGCATCGTTCTCGCATTGTACTGCACATCTCGATTTTTGGGCGGTTCCTCTTCAATCGCAGTGGCGCTATACCAAGCTGACTTAAAGAGTCGTAGTCCATCGGCATTCACATGGGTCCATCTTTCCAGAAAATGCTTGAGGGTAAACAGTGTTCGACGATGATAGCTTGTATCTTCTGTTGCTACTAAAGCAAAGGGGCTGTGTCTGATATAAATTCGGAGGCATGCTCAACATCATCCATATATCGGGCATACCCTTGATCCACCTGTTGCTATGCCAAACGCCATCTGCTAGTTTGATCCACCCTTGTCGAGCCAGGGAATCTCCAGTATAAATCAAAGGATGCCAAAATCTTAGTGCTTCTACATCATCTCCTAACTTACCGCCCAATTCCCCATTGCTCACTTGCCGCTCCTTCACCCAATAATGTACGATGGATCGGAGGCGCTGCAAAGCCTGAAGTTGCATTTTCGACCAAGCAGGAGCTGAAGGTGTCGGTGTGATATCCTGAGGCATTTTCCAGGAAGCAGGCAGCAAATCTCCTGTATACATGCGAAGAGTGGTTCAGTTGGATGCGCTTGTCGAAGTATTTGAAATCTGCGCGAGCTCTCTCTGCCTCTCCTTCATAGCGATATTCTAAATCCAGATGATGCAGGAATTTGGCTCGAAGCCAACGCGCACGCTCTTCGAGTGGATGTCCAGGTTCGCGTAACAGAGGATCCAGCAACATTCCCCCTTGCTGGTGTCGGCGGATCATGCTCATTCTGGTTTTTCGTTTGGCCCATTCAAAGCCTCGCATATCTCTAATTTTTTTCTGCTCGAGAAAGTAGATCGAGATATTGCCACTGTTGGAAGCACCAATTTCGATTGGGATGCTTTGGGTTTCATACATCAATTCCTCTAGCAGGGCTGAATATCTTTATCGCGACCGTCCCAGGCTCCTACCTCCTGAATTTGTTCGGACAACCACTGCTCTTTCGCAGAGGTAGGTTGTTCCATTTTCACCAGTTCTAGGCTAAGCAAATGGACAGCATCTTTTTCACTCTGCAATGAAATCGAATTTCATCACCATCAGTTTCTACTTCTCCCCCCACACTCGAAAATGCTCTAACAATTTATCTGAGGGCACAGGTGAAGGCCGAAACCCATGCCAACCTAAATCCTGAATTTCACCATTTATTTCTAGCGAAAGACTAGAAATATATTCAGTACCAGCTTCTGTAGCTAGTCGTATTTGCCAATTTCCTGGGGAAAGTTGTAAGGTAAAACTTAATGACTTGGATGAAAGTCCGGTCAGCCCACTCTGACGGTCTGATGGCTTCAAATTTGGGATGATGAATGCCTTCTCAGGAGGCATTTCCCAGCTAAAAATGGGGGTATTGCTGACGGCAGTAATTCGCTCATAGATTGGACTTGCCTTTTGATCTCTTGGCCCAAAATCCAGTAGCACTTTATTTTGCGCAGAACCTGTTGTCTCAAATAAAGAGCAAATAGCTAGCAGGCAAATCACTAGCAAGTTCCAGTGGTTTTTCATTGTCGTTTTGTCTTGATTAGATCCCTAATTTACACAAAAAAGGACTAGATTTGTGCATTACAATTGTAATAATTGCTAGATAGAAAAAACCAACTCAAGGCCAATAGCCTTAGATATATTGGCTATACTTGAAGCTACTCCCACCCCTAGATTGGGAAGCATCGCAAACATCAAAACAATCCAGAAAAACTATACTGACATGAAGAAATTACTAGTGCCATTGTGCCTACTACTTGTCTTTCCACTCCTTAGTCAGGAGATTCAAAAATCCACCTACCCATACGTTGAAAAGGACGCCCAACAATTGGAATTGGATGTTTACCAACAGCCAATCCAGAGAAGCTGGCCCGTCCGGTATTGATTTGGGTACATGGAGGAGGCTTCTCGGTGGGAAAAGAGATAATGGAATGGAAGTTCGACTCATGGAAGCCGTTGCCAAACAGGATATGTAGGCGTATCTATTACCTATCGTTTACTACGAAAGGGACAAAAAACGGGTTTTAGTTGTGACTGCCCACGCAGTGAGAAATCAAGGTATTCAAGGAAAGTGCTTATGATACCTGGGATGCCATTCACTACATTCATAGTAATAAGGATAAATTTCAAATTGACCCGAAAAAGATCATCGTAGGAGGAAGCAGTGCAGGAGCCGAAGCCATTCTCAATGCTATCTACTTGAAAGACTGGCTATTTGAAGAAGAAAGTAAATATGATGATATCCGCCCAGCAGCTGTGTGGTCTCAAGCTGGGGCAATCGTGGATGCCCGATATATAGGGGAACACAATGCCATTCCTGGGTGTTTTTTCATGGTACAAAAGATAATCTGTCCCTTATGCCACAGCACCCCACCATTACTGTGATCCTAACCGTGCTGGTTATATCTGGTTGGATGGCTCAGCTACCATTACTGAAAAATTGAACACCTACAAAAGTTCCTATTTACTTTATACATATGAAGAAGCAAAGCATGAAATTGCAGGAGTTCAATTCTCAGAATTGCCGGCCATCTTCAGCTTTTTCGAGCACATCTTTGCAGGAGATCACGCCGTTCAGCAAGAAGTTGTTATACCTAAGAAATAGTCAATTACCCCTCCCTGGGTCTAGATTGACACTAGACCTGGGGAGAGATAGAATAGTCGGGGCTAGTAACCCTTTTAGTTAAATCTTTGCCTTCTTTGGGCGCAATTCTGCTAACTAAAACACTGCCTGTCTAACTGGCCAGCTATAACCACAAAAATTGTCAGAGAAGGTTCTATATTTGCTACGATCGACCAGGATCAATTAAATCATTCTATTTAATTTCTAACCAATGAAACAACCACTTGTATCACCTTTAGATCGAAACGCAACCCAGGAAGCCGCTGAAATGCCCGTTTCTACGAAGAGACGCTTGGCTTCACTCCCAATAGTCTGTTCACCATGATGCATCGACCTCGCATCGCAGCTGCTTTTTTGGAGATGAACCAGGCTGTCATGGAAAATAAGGGAAGAGTTACTAGTGCCTTAAAAAGGCTAATTGCCTACCTATCCAGCATGACCACGGCTGTCGCTATTGTGAAGCCCATGCCATTAGAGCAGCCGTCCGCTATGGATCTGAGGAAGATAAATTGCAAAATATTTGGGATTACAAGACCTACTCTGCATTTACAGATGCAGAACGGGCAGCCTTGATCTCGCCATTGCGGCCTCGTCTGTACCTAATGCCGTGGATGATCAGATCTCTGAAAACATGCGCGCACACTGGGAGGAAGGAGAAATTGTAGAGATCATGGGTGTCATTGCCTTGTTCGTTATCTCAATCGGTGGAATGATAGTATGGGACTCAATTGGAGGAGCCGGCTGCTGAGGATGGGAATAACTATCTGGCGGGACATGGTTGGTCTCGAGGAAGCACGAGTATTAGAAGATTGAATACTTCTCCACCCATCGCAAAAAATAACTCCCCTGCCCCTTGCGCACACTAAGCAAAGTGCAAAGGACAGTGGGAGTTATAGAAATGTGTTTTAGTTGTTGGGCATCTCCATTCAAGATTTTTTGGCGTAGGTTTTGCATGTTGAAGTAGAATTTTCCATCATTTGACTAAGGTTAAACTTTAGTCATGAAGGAGATTTTCATGCAACCCTTACCCTGATACGCCTTGGCATCATTACCTCTTCAAAGTTGAGTACTGTCAATTTTCCGTCTTTACGTCACTAACAGACTCTGTGATGCTTTACCAAGAATGGAGGTTCTTTTAGGATTTAGTCTATTGAACTTTGAGCATTACCGATCCTCTTCTGTTTTGGCATTTGTAAAAGAATACTGGCGGCTCCCCTGGGGTCACCGCCAGTAGGCACGATGGGGTAGTATTTGTGCATAGTTTTTGCCTACAAAATAAACCTTCAGTAAAGCCAATTGATCAATCCGAATAATGCTCTTAGTAAGCAATCCCTTTTATATTGTTGTGAAAACGATCCACTACAGGCGCTATAGTCGATTGCTCCTATGGCTGAGGCCATCTTTCCATCTTAGATGAGATGAAGCAGCTTCGCAAATTCGCGTACAAGCCTCCACTCTGGCTGCCAAGGTCATTATTGTCTCAGGTGTAATTCGAGTTGCTGATGCACTCCTAGCTTAAGAGATCGGATCTCAGCTTGATCTCCGTGGTAAGTCGATATCTCGCCTTTCTCAATTAATCTATCACAAATACTGCAATCATCAGCAGTACCAGACTGGAAAGAATGGGGTGAATACCCAGCGTCCCAGGCTTCCAAGTAGACAGCTCTAGTTACTATCCATGACAATGTCAGGCCAATAAAAACCAACCAGGTTCTTAGCATAAGCGTTTTGATCTTACAAAAATTAGCTGTAAGAAAGATTAATTCAAAGGATCGTACATCCCCAAATGAGGCGGAAGTACTAGAATCTATTCACTCAATTATTCACTAAAGTCATACTGCAATCCCAGACGTAAACTCCAATATCTCAGGGGGAAGAACTCCTGCGCCTGCGTTTCGAAAGCATGTTGATATTGAACCGCTGGATTAATGCTTAATCTTCGATTTAGCTGTATTTGGGTTGCTGCTCCAATTCTTAGATTCCTTACGGAAAATGGAGCGCTGGGTGCATTATTAGACAGCTTATATTCTCTTTGCCCATCTATATATTCATACTCCAGGCGCTGCCGAATAGGCTTGACAGCAACCATTCCAATACTGATACTAGGGCTCCAATTTTTGTTTGGCAAAAATTGTTGGCGAAGGCTCACTGGAATCTGCAGATAGGAAAAGTCTCCTTTTAGTTCATGTAATACATCTGCGGGATCTTCTGGATCCAGGAAATCGCCCAAATTCCGCGGGGTCCTTCAATTCAAATTTCATCGATAACCACTCTCCCCCAATTTCCAGGCTACGATTTTGAGGTAGTTTAATCTCAAATCCTGCACCAAACGCGTAAGAAGATCCTCCTAAATCATGTGAAGGGAGCACTACAGGATCGACCACTGCTTTGGCCGCCAGCCCAATCGGTGTAAAATAATATAATGGACTAATGGTAGATTTTTGTAGGGTTTGATGGGTAATGTCGGCCCATCTACTACAGCTGTTTCCGGACCGTTTAGCAGAAAGCTGCTTCCAAATCCGTCCTTCCCAGAGGAAACGCCTTATTCGCCCAAAATCAAAATCGTCTACTTTTTCCGTCGCAAGAGTATCACTAGAAAAAAACTAGAGCTTGGACTACGCTCAAGCAAGGAATAACGATTTTCATCCAAACTCCAGCTTAATAATCTTGATTGTTGCCGGTCGAAGTAATTAATCCCCCATTCCTTTCTCCCAAAAAAAGGCTAGGAGAACTAGCACCATAGAGCTCTGGGAACTGGGCTAGTGCTTCTTGAACCGGCAAATACTTCTCTTTATAAATAATTGTATAAATCGTATCGTAATGCTGAATATATTTGTTGATGAATAATGGTATCCGTAGTCGATTGTACAGTTGTAAGTTGATCTTCCAATTGTGTAACCTGGGTTTGTAAACAGCCAGTCGTTGGAAAAGCATAGCAGCCCCCGCCAGTAGTAGAAATAGGATTGCGGACAACACCCATGGGAACCAAGTTCTTCCCTTGGCACCTCCCCCTCTGTCTCGCGTCGCTGTTGCATGTTCTGCAAAGCCAAAGCATCCGGTTCGTATTCTGGAGGGGTCCAGGATATCTTTTAGCTTTTCACTCAAAGTAGTTTATCACCCATATTTCTTGGTTTTAAAGGAAAAACCCTTATTCGCGCTTAGCAACTCTTTTATTTTCAAACGGGCTTTAGATAAATTGGATTTTGAGGTTCCCACAGAAATTTTCAATCGCTTAGCAATTTCAGGATGGTCAGGCCCTCTACTACATAGAGATTAAAAACCATCCGATAAGCCGGCGCAAGGGCTTGCATAATCTCCAGTAGATCTTCAAAAGCCAGATTATCTAGTGCTTCATTATAGGATGTTCCGCTCGGCCGCACTGAAGGCATTCTTCGTCCTGATCCCGGTGATATTTTCGATAGTGATC
>JALQPE010001370.1:0-10288 GCA_030407315.1 Asparagopsis taxiformis | reverse complement strand
TTTCAATTAAACAGTCGGATTCCCCGAGACGGTGACAGTTCCAGCACGGTTGATTAGTGCCTATCAGCCGAAGCCGACAAGCCAACCGCTGGAGCCAACGCTTCTCCCAAAGTTACGCGTCTGTGTTGCCGACTTCCCTTAGCTACATTCGCCTTTAAACCGCCCAGTGTATGATATTTGTGACATACACCATTGGGCCCGATGCGATTCGCCGCGTACAGGTTATACACATCGGCACCTTCTCAGGTGGGAGTAGCACGTACCTTAAGCACTATCAGTTGTATTTGACAATGCCCACACCTTTGCGCGCGTTGAAACGGCCAGTGCCTCTCAGAATAGAGAGGTTTTACCCAGCTCGCCTGCTGATTGCCCCACATGTCTCTTGCGTTGTCACCGACGCACTGCAAGTTGTTAGCTTACAGCTTGGTAGCAAGAGCTTTGGAGGGGGTCCCAGCATCCAGGTGTGTCGCAATCACAAGCATGCACTTGTGAAGACTTGCAGTGTATTGAACGCCACAGGGACCAGAATGCGATCCCATAGAGCCAGAGATTGTGAATCTCGGAGACCAGTTGCGGTGCTGCGGTACGGACGGACACGAGAGAGGATGACGTACTCGACTGCGTGAGACCAGAAGAACAACACAGACCACAGCCACGCAAGGCACACACCGAGGCGCATGTCCGCACAGCCGCAGATGCACTGAACTCCCTTTGTATAATCCCAGCGATCTTTCCAGTGAGCGCCCCCAGCTTTTCCGTGGAGACAGTACTACCAGGCCCTGCAGCGCCGCAAGAGGCACTGTTCTACTCCGCAGACGCCCATATCTCCCCTCGATGGGAGGGTCCATGGTGCGGCTGGTCGGATCAAGAAAAAAAGAGAACTTTTCAGGGGGAGCACCGTCTCGTCACTGGGCTTGCCCGCAGCGTTACCACTTCATCTCTCCGTGCACCGGTTTCGGAATGTTGGACCGAATTCCCTTGCAACAAACTCACTAGAGGTACGCAATGCGTGTGTGAGTAAATGTAGTGCAACGCTTAACGGCAAAGACAAGCCATACGGTCACGCAGGACACGGACACCGACACATGCGCAAGGCACGCATCAGCGCCACGCCCCAGATCAGTACAGCCGGCGTCGATACCACGAGGCACACAAGTTACTGCTTTGCGTTTGCAAAGTGACACTGATATGTTGGGATTTCCCTGTGTCTAGGGACCGACTGACCCACGTCCTAAGTGCTGTTCACATGGAAACCTGCTCCGCTTCGGCCTTCAAGGTTCTCGCTTGAATATCTGCTACTACAACCAAGATCTGCACTGGAGCGCGCTCCACGCCGGCTCACGCCAAGCGCTTCGCAGCGTCGCCCTACGCCCTCCTACTCGCCAAAGGTCGTTGTGTTTGGACACGCACCCGTCGTCGATCCACACAGTACAAGAGTACCGCACAGACAACTTCAGGCTTGTGTAACGGGGCCAGAAACCAATGGCGGCGTGCTATAAGAGAGCACGGCTTGAGCATCGTCCATTTTCGGAGCTGATGGATTCGGCAGGTGAGTTGTTACACACTCCTTGGCGGGTTCCGACTTCCGTGGCCACCGTCCTGCTGTCTTTACCCAGCAACATCCTTCATGGGGTCTAATCAGCCACACCACTCAGACTCTTTACGCACGCTTTCGGTGAATCCCGCATCGCCCGTCCTGCTTACCAGGAGAGGCCCAGTTGGAGACAATAGCGACTCGACGATACCAGTACAATTAAGCTACCGGTGATCGTGTCGGTTGAAAGTTTGAGAGACGGTTGAGGAAATCAGCTCCCCAGAAAGTGCCGCCAATCATTTGCTTTACCCGGCACAGCTGACGCATGAGTGTTTTCGGCACTCCAACTATCCTGAGGGAAACTTCGGAGGGAACCAGCTACTAGACAGTTCGATGGGTCTTTCGCCCCTAATCCTAGATGCGACGAGCGATTTGCACGTCAGCAGCGCGGCGGACTTCCACCGAGGTTTCCCCCGGCTTCATCCTTCCCAGGACTAGTTCACCATCTTTCGGGTCCCACAGCACATACTCTGGCTCACATCCCTTTCCAATCAATCTGGGAGCGGCTGTCGCTGATCCGTTTTACATCCGGCACGCAACCAAACATCCGGTCCTCCCATACCGCGGAGACAGCAAGAGCAGCACACAAACCCGCGAAGGCTCGCACACCGCCTCACCGCTACAACACGATAGCGTACAGAAGGGGTCCGAAAGGGTACGGCAGGACGGTTCACGACTAGACGGTTTAGGCTGCGCCTATCGGTTTTTGATTGAACCACAAGGCTCGCATGCGCTGTAGACTCCTTGGTCCGTGTTTCAAGACGGGTGAATGGGTTCCTGTATCTGAGCTATGAATGCAGAACTGCAGTACGTAATGTCCTCGGTAATACACAGGGTGTCCCAGTGACCACGAATAAGAACGGAGCTTCGCGCTTCCCGCACAAGGCGCACACCCGTGTAAACAGGCACGCACGCTCGCACAGTCAGCACCCCAGACCAACCGCAGCGCACCGTCGACCAACAACGCCAGGATCAACACAGCCAGCAGAGGCAGACCGTCACTAGATACAGCGGTAAAACCTACTGAGGGCTCAAGGCATCAGCAGACAGGCACCCGGACGAGTCCGAATACGCTGCCGAACCGACCCAGCAACGGACACACCCCGGGACATGCGGAATGCTGACAGGATCCCTTATAACAGCGAAGCGGTACCCATATATCACCCACCGCAGCACAAGAGAGTGGCACACGCAAGCGCGCACCGCCTCCTCATACCGCTGAATGTTGCGAAGCCAGTGAGGAACACTACAGAGACGAATGCCACGTCAACGTACGCCATTAGAACGGGTCAGCAAACCCCCCCGTGGGAGGGAAAGCCCAATCCCGCTTACACAGCGCACACTGGCCGGCACAGTCAAAGTGGAAGAGCACATGGAACCGGGCGCCAGAACCCCGCACACCGGTGAAGGCGCACAGGACCCCAGCGACACCGACATGCACAGCTCCCAGTGTTACCGAACAGGAGGTTGCGTATGATTGCAAACCCATTCCTTACCGACAAGCAGTATCACGGTCTTGTGTGACGCTCTTTGCAAAGTGCTTTTCACCTTTCGGTCGCCCTACTTGTGCTCTGTCGGACCCGTGCGAATATTCTGATGGACTTGGATGAGGTATACCATCCCGCTTGAAGCTGCAATCCCAAACAGCCAGACTCGTGGCATCCCTGAGAGCGTAACCTAGGGGCAAAGACGGGTAGGGGTCGGGACTGTCACCCTCAAAGGTGCGCCGTTCCAGGCGACTTCCCCGTCCGCATCCTCACCACCAAGGACCCCAGAGAGCCGTAGCCAACAACGTGCAGGCTTCCGCGAAGCATCCACCTGCCTTTGGAAGGTTGGTCCCGTCTGCGGGCTCACTCGCCGTTACCAACGCAATCGCAGTTGCTTTCTTTTCCTGCCCTTGATGAAATGCTTTAATCCAGGGCGTGTGTCCAGCATCGTTGAGACGGAAGAAGAGAGGGTACCGCACCCGCACACGCCCGCCTCGCCCGCACAGCATGACCCGAAGGCCGCGCGCACAGGGAAACGAACGCCCACGGGCAGGCGTATCTCTGGTGTTGTGTTTGGTGTATCCTTTTCGGTGCACCGGTAAACGGCGCACGAAGAAGAGTACATATGGAATGCCGTGTCCAGCGATATGATTTCGGAAGGACCGGCGAGCGATGCTATCCCTGTACGCACACTACCGTACCACACCGCAGCACAGGCCGGACACCAGCACGAAGCCGAGGCATCGCCTATGACTGACGCAGCGCGGGGCCCCAAAGTGAATGGGCGGCACGCACATAGATTAGGTGGTTTACACATCGGTCAAACCGCACTCAACGACACCTCACAGCAGGCGGAACCTGCGTGGCATAGTTCGCATTCGACGCCTAATCGGCTCACGGTGTTCTGCAATTCACCGAACTTATCACAGTTTGCTGCAGTCTTCATCGAAGCACGGACCATAGGGATCACCTGCTTGCCGCAATGAGCAAAAAGGGGTCCCCCACGGGTGCGCACCGAAGCGCACACTCGCAGGGGGGCGGGCCAAGTTTATTTGGTTGAAGGATGGTCCCGGACGACCGCCTTGTCAAGGGCTGCACGCGCCAACGCTTGCGCGTCATCGTGCAGACCAGGACAGAGACCACCCCTGGATTCAAGACCCCTCTGCGGGAGAGATTATGATCCTGCTGCAGGTTCACCTACAGCAACCTTGTTACGACTTTTATTCCCTCTAGCCTAATACCATTGGTAGACGTTATCCAAACCCAGTGAAGGGACCAGGTAGAGCGAACTCAGCCTGGTAGACTCGGAATACCTCTGGTAACAAACCAATCGGGAACAACGACGGGCGGTGTGTACAAATGCCAGGGACGCAATCAGGATGGGCTGATGACCCATCCTTACTGGGCATTCCTCGTTCAGGGAAAATAATTGCAATCACCTATCCCCAGTCACGACACGGTTTTCAAAGATTTCCATATCGCTTCCAATTAGGAACCGCACAAAGGCGGCTTGTCGCTCGTTGACTGTGCCAGTGTAGTGCGCGTGCAGTCCAGAACATTGCGGAGCATCACAGACCTGTGAAAGGCACATTCTTCCGGGGGTTGAGGGGGCACCGCCAGTCCCTCTAAAGATTGAACCCTCCTCTCTCGGAGCTGTTAACGGCAAGTTGCACCCGAAAGTACAGACAAGCCACTCCTACAAAGTACGAAAGGAAGCCCAAGTGAGAGGTTGTGATCTCGTTCGTTATCGCAATTAAGCAGACAAATCACTCCACCAACCCAGCACGGCCATGCACCACCTCCCTTGCGATCAAGAAAGAGCTCTCAATCTGTCAATCCTCAGCAAGTCCGGACCTGGCGAGGTTTCCCGTGTTGAGTCAAATTAAGCCGCACACTCCACGCCTTGTGGTGCCATTCCGTCAATTCCTTTAAGTTTCGGCCTTGCGGACGTACTCCCCCCGGAACCCATGCTTTGATTTCTCTTTAGGGGTAATGGCGCTGGACAAGTCGGGATGCCAGATCAGGCATCCAAAGCCTCGCCGGCAGAGTTTACGGCATGGACTACAACGGTATCTGATCATCTTCGCCATTCTACCATTACCGCTGGTTCGCAGAGAACAGTCTCTGCTACGCCAGCGCACCTTTTCAGGTGGGTGTAGCATGTACCTTAAGCAGTAAAAGGGGGAAGCTCCCCCAATACCACCCACATCTTACCATGCGTTGAAACGGCCAGTGCCAATGAAGGCTTTACCCGGCTCGCCTGCTGATTGCCCAATCTCGCACCGCTATTTCCCGTGCCTCAACGCGGCACTGCACACACGGTCGTTAACCGTATGCTTGGCGGGTGGAGCTTCAGGGGGTCCCAGCATCCAGATGTGTCGCCCTAAGATTCCATACAGCGGAGCGTCGCCAAGGAATACCGTGCAATCAAGCACGTGGACTTGATGTCTGTTGAAAAACACCAGGAACCATTCGATCCCCATGCTATCGCTCTTGATTGAAGAAGGCATGCTTGAGAAATGCTTTCGCAGATGTTCGTCTTGTGACGGTCTAAGTATTTCACCACTAGCGTCGCAATACGTATCTCACCGTGTGCCCCGATTAATCCCGTATGAAGACAGGGGCCACGCAGCCGGGGACAGCACCTTGACAACCGCCGCAGCATGCCACGCACACACAGCACGGGAGCACACCTTGCGGCATACCCCGACCATATGTACGAGCACACAACAGCGACGCGCAGCGTATCGACCCAACCGCGCGGCACGCCTGTCTGACGTTACCCTGTGGAGTTGTCAAAACCAACAAACGGAGAAGGCAACTTTCAGGCCGCTCCCTTGTCATTCCATGCTAGATCATTCAGGCGTATTGGCAAGCCGCGCCTGTTTTGAACACGCTGTTTTGTTCACGGTAACAACCACGGACGATCCGTATACGTCTGCGGACAGCCGAAACCGCCCAGCAGACAAGATAACCAATTCCGTGTGTGTAGAACCAGGATCGAGTGCAGGTGGTTAAGCAACACAGCACTCCCGAAAGAGGCATCAGTGCCCGACCTAAACCTGCAATCCCGAGCTCCGAATCCAACTACGAGCTTTTTAACCGCAACAACATTAGTGTATGCTACTGGAGCTGGAATTACCGCGGCTGCTGGCCCTTTCTACCAACCACAGCGCACACCCCGGTAGGGCGCGGCTGCGGTCTCTGGGGTCCTCGGGGGTAAACGACCTCCCGTACTAACCCAGACCTCCTCTCGGAGGGGAGTGGGCTGTACCTTACCCTTGCGGGCACCCGATTACAGTCTCTGAAGGTCCCTCCAACGGGGGAGGTTTCCCTGCGGATTATCTCTAGGTGCACCGTTGTTACCATCCACACACCGTTACGTGTGCTGCTGCGCCCGGCTTTGCAGCGCGGGCCGCGGTAGGTGACCAATAGCAAGACGTCCCCGCAATTTACAGGTGTATAGCAGGAGTTCATCCCCGCTGTCTGCCTGCGCATGCCCTGAGGGACATACACAGACATCTGGCACGATTTTTTAACGGGCTTGTGTACAGCATTGATACATGTGTTCACCGGACTTGCCCTCCAGTGGGTACTCATCAGTGGATTTGGATACCGTCCATTACAATCACCGGCCGAAATGAATTCTGCCGGTGTTGTTATTTCTCGTCACTGCCTCAACAACGTGCTGCCATTGGGCGATTTGCGTGCCTGCTGCAATCCTTAGATCTGGTCGCCATCTTTAAGGCGCCCTCTCCGGAATCGAACCCTAATTCCCCGTACTCGTGATAGCCATGGCCGTTCACGACACGGTCATCAAGCTGATAAGGCAGAAACTCGTCCAGTTCCGCGCCGGCCACAAGGACCGATGCGCTTTACCTATGGGTTGACCTGTATCACCAAAAAGTGCGTAAAGCACGTTTCGCTGCCATTGGAGCCAGAACTCCTCGCCGAAGCTTGGTTGGAACTGGTGGCGTTGGTTTTGCGGTCGGTCAACTGGTTGCCCCCTCCACAGCACCCATTTAATACCCGGCGTCGCCACCGATATGCGCATGATACACCAGCAGAGGCACGCAGCTTGACGCCACACACACACCACTGACGTACACACACAACCGACAACAGAGCACCGTGCGTGGGCACTGTGTTGGATGAGAGAACAATGTTCGTACACGTATTAGCCCCGGAGTTACTGGGGTTATCCGTATGACGGGAGTGAATCCCGCAGAACTGGGTAGATGATTGCTGATTTAATGAGCCGTTCACGGACCTACTGTTGGAATTATTTGCTCTGAGGTTTGCATGGCTTAATCTTTGAAACAAGCATACGGACTACTGGCAGGATCAACCAGGGTTCGTCGAGAAGGGTTGCACACACCGCAGACAGACAGACACCGTGAGGCGCCGTCCGCCGCAGCATGCACATTTCTCGTACCATTGTCACGTAGAGAGAGACCAGCCGCACCGCCGCACGGTAAAGCGTGACAGTGCGCGGCCTCCTCTTTGTGCCGCTAGGTGTTTTCACACGTAAATGGCGTTGGAGCCAGAACGTTAGATAGACCTAGATTCATTGTATCCAAGGGCAGGAACGGTTGCGGCACCGATGTGTGTATACACCCTCCCGTTGCGGAGAGCAGCACACGGAGCGCGGTCGTTCTTTCGACTGCCTTTTGGTTTCAATGCAGCGCCTCATACGCCGAGGACAGGACGGCACCGTGGTGAAACGAATGCCGCAGTCACAGCTGTGAGGCACCGAACGCAAAGCCAGAAATGTATGGGCATACCGGTCGCCACAGAGTGGGACGGCATGCTATTTGGACAGTCGACTCGGTTCCCAACACTGCGCCCGGTGCTTGCGCACCAGGGTGGTGAATGGGCTGTGCGCAAGGCCGTGAGAAGCCAAGGCACGTGTATTTGCATATCGTCTGCAAGCACTGAGACACCGCGTATCAACAGCGGAGGCGTGGGGCGGTACCCGTGAGGGGTTTGAGACCACCACCAACACACACCAATGTGAGTGACGAGTGGATGCAAGCAGCTGTGTTACCGGTTCGGGTTTCGGTAGGAGGACATCCCAGCACGTACAGTGAAGCACGCACTGGGCCCACTCACCCTAGCTCCCCTAAGATCCACCACTGCGGAACGCCGCGTACGGACTCGCCGGCTGGCTTCACCTAAGTATATACTTTCGGTGCGAAAAATATCTTGCGCAACACCCTTTTTTTTTGTCCGGCTTTTAGCGTGAATTTGGTACTTAGCGTTTTTTCAAAAACGCAAAAAATCGGAAAACTGCCGTACTGCCCACGGACCCCTGCAAAACAGCCATTGCAGCAGAATTCGCCGGTCGGTCTCACTTGTGGGAGCGGCGTAAGTGACGTGCGCATGCCGCCCGTGGGGCGCACCTGCACACACACACGCTGCTGTGCAGCCCGCAACGGACCGACAATCTGCTGCGCCGCGATACATTGGCACCAAGGCCTCCTTTGCCTTTCGCTGCGGCACCCAGTTCCCGAGCCACCAAGAAACCCCCACACCCAGCAGACAGGGAACGCGAACTCACCGGGGGCTCACCACGCCGTAGCATTGTGGGTGTTGCCTAGGCCAGATATTGTGCAAACGCTGTATCTGAAGGGGGAAAGCCTCTTGAATGACCCGGGCCCCGAGTGCTGGCCCGCCGCTACTAGGCACGCTTGAACCTCGCACTGCCGTATCGTCTTTTGTGATCTCCGCACACGGTCTCCTAGTCATTTCCCCCCTCAATGCGTGGGTACGGTTGTGTACGGCGCAGGCAGGGCGTACCCCGCTACTGCTCTTGTGGCCTCCTCCCCTTGGCACTCGATGACACAGCGCGGTACTACAGAGAGGCGGTGCGCAGGAATGTACACATCCCGCAGAATGGACAGCTGCGACACCACCCCCTTGTTCGCGCGCCCCCAACACAGTACTACAGAGCGGAGAACGGAGCACAGGAATGTACACATCCCGCAGAATGGACAGCTGCGCCCCAATCCCCCGCCCGGTTCCCGTGTATGGGTTGTACCACCGTGCGCCGTAAGAGGCGAGCCTCCCACCAATGAGGGACAGTGCCACCAACATGCGGCCGGAACACGACACCTGCCCACGAAACGACGAACCTGGACGGCAGATGCGCACCACCACATCACACGGCGCTCCCCCGTGTTGCTCCCTACGCCACGCCGGGTTACGACAGAAGCGCAAGGCACAGGGAAGGCACTAATGTACCCGGAGGGTCACCCTCGGTCTTCAGTGCGTGCAGAGACTAGGTAGGCCGAGCATTACATGGGAGAGAGCCTACGAGAGGGGTGTTACCCCCTCACAGATAAGCCCACCCATATTCGCCAGGGCCGGACACCCGCTCTGTCCCCTCCGAGGAGGAGCCTCAGCGAGTGACCAGCACGGACTCACCTGCATAACCTGTGACTGCCCTGTGGCCGAACAGCGATCCGCACCGTAAATACGTCAACATCACGCTGTCGTCCATGACTCAAGGGGGTTGCAGACACCAGGCGATGAGCCCGGGAACCGTGATCCCATAGCAGTCCACGCACACCCCCGAGGGGGTGCACGCGGCCCACAGCGGGCATGCGGCTCCGTGTAGCGGTGTTAACGCATAGCAGCACGCTTCAGCCAAGCTCTACAACGAAAGACCATGTGTGACGCCCCCAGGATCGGCGGTCCTGTTTTGTACTACGTGTTGCACATCCTTCTACCGGGTGGTCGGGTTTTCGGGTCACCGGCCAAACGGGGAGCTCGCAGCCTCATGAGGTTCCGCCGCCAACCCTGGCAGCATCCCCGACAGGCCGGTCGCTCCGGTGTCTGGTCGCACACCCATACTTCCCACGCAAGCCAGCAGCTGAGCATACGAAACAACCTTCCTATGATGGGGCATGATTGCTCCGCAGCGTGTGTAACCTGTAGCGCTGTTGGTGCCGTAACACCCTCCCTGTACGCCCTGCATGCGCCGGACCGGCAACATACAGTGAGTGGCTCAGAAGACACAGTAGACCGGTATTGCCACACAGCAGTACAGGGCGCGTCACGTACCAACCTGGGACTGCCAGTCAGCCCCACGCAGCGGCACACCAGCCACCAGCCCGCCCTTCTGCGTACCACACAGCACCCTCCCGCTGCGCCCGACGGCTGCACCACTTGCCGTCTGTACCCTGTTTGGTTTGCATGGCCTGCG
>JALQPE010001369.1:0-17681 GCA_030407315.1 Asparagopsis taxiformis | reverse complement strand
TGATGTATCGTCGGTTCATCCGGCGTTGGTATTGGTAAAGTGGCCGTGGCAGGCGGTAATGTCTGTTTTAAAGACGTAAAGAGGTCTGCGCAGTTGATCAGCAGGCAGAATTGCAGGACTTTGAGCGCGCTTTGGAGTCGGTGCGGCGTGAACTGGATGCCGGGCATCAGCAGATGGCAGATACGCCCGGAGATGTGCAGGCGATCTTCGAAGCCTATCGGATGATATTGGAGTCCGATGATCTGCAGCAGACGGTGCGAGATAAAATTGCTGATGGTCTGGTAGCGCCAGCTGCCCTGAAGTTGGTTATAGAAGAACATGCTTCAATTTTTTGAAGCCATGGATGATCCCTATTTTCAGGCCCGTGGTGAAGATATTCGCAATATCGGCCTACGGGTTTTGCGCTATTTGATGAACCTAATGCGGTTCCTACTCAGTATGAGCAACCGATTATTCTGGTGGGGGATGTCGTCAGTGTTTCGGATATTGCAGAAATTCCCGCGGAGAATTAGCCGGTATTGTCTGTCAGCAGGGGTCATCCTGTCCCATACTGCTATTTTGGCGGGTGCCCTGGGAGTACCGGCCGTCATGGGGGTGGGAGAGTTACCCCAACGCAAGCTGTCAGGGCAAACTGCAATCCTGGATGGCTATCGTGGCCCGGTGTTCATTTCCAGCCTTCCAGTGCCTTGATGGCGGAATATATCCGGTTGGCGCGGCAGGAAGATGAGTTTGATCGTTCGCTGGATAAAATTCGTGATCTTCCGGCCGAGACGCCCGATGGCCGGAATTTTTTCATTGCTGGTTAATACCGGGCTATTGGCTGATATCTCGCCGGCCTGGAAAAGGGGCTGAGGGTATCGGGCTTTACCGTACTGAAATCCCCTTTATGATTCATGACAGCTTCCCTTCCGAGCAGCTGCAGTATCAGACCTATCGTAAGGTGCTGGAGGCGTTTCATCCGCGTCCGGTGACGATGCGTACTTTGGATATTGGGTGGGGATAAGCCGCTGCCCTACTTTCCGGTCGAGGAAGATAACCCGTATCTTGGTTGGCGGGGCGTCCGTTTTACACTGGATCATCCGGAGATTTTTGCCGGCCAGCTTCGCGCCATGCTTCGAGCCAGCGAGGGGTTTGGATAATCTTCGTATTATGCTGCCGATGGTGAGTTCGGTGGAGGAGGTCGACAGTTTTCTTGAGTTGTTGGACAAGAAGCTCAAGGTTTTGGCGGACGAAGGAATCAAGGTGAAGCGTCCACCGGTGGGGATCATGGTCGAAGTGCCGTCCACCATGTTTCTGCTGGACTTCCTGGCACCCAAACTGGATTTCCTTTCTGTGGGTACCAACGATTTGACCCAGTATCTGCTGGCAGTGGATAGAAACAACGACCAGGTTGCCCGATTGTTCAGTCGCCTTCATCCTGCTGTGTTAAGAGCGCTGGCCATGATTAGTAAACGCAGTAAAAAAATATGGTTTGGAGCTTTGTCTGTGCGGGGAGCTGGCAGCGGATCCGGTGGCGGTGTTGTTGATCATGGGTTTGGGGCTGGATTCCCTGAGTATGAATGGCCTACAGTTTGCCGCGGATGAAGCATGTGATTCGCAGTTTTACCCAGAAAGAGGCTAAACAGTTACTTGATCGGGCGTTGGAGATGCGCAGCGAAGAACAGATCCGCGAAATGCTCAACCAGGTACTGGATGATCGTGGCTTGGGCGGCTTGATTCGGAGTGGCGTGTAACCCGTTTGGTGATTTCAGTGAATTGCAGGCAAAAAAAAGCCCTCTGAGGAAGAGGGCTAAAGATATGATGAGGATAAAAACTTCACGCTGGAATACAAACTGTCAATTCAGTTGTGAGGAAGAAACAGTAATTTTCAACAGTTAAGCTTGCGGCTGACTCCATTCAGGAGGTTGAAGAGACGCTGTTTCTGCTCTATCCAACAGGAATGACGCTATGTTACGAATCTGCGTTATTTCAATCAAACGACTCTTTTTCAGCTAAAAGATTAGAAAAACTCACCTATGTGCGCGTTTGGTGTTTCTGTCAGGATCTGAAGCGCCCATATCACCGTTACAAACTGCGTATCGCGACGCTGATCTCTGGTTTATCAATGCCTTGTGGGAGGCAGAGTCCTGTTGTTGTGCTAAACCTACACCATGGGGGTATCGCCGTGGATGAGTTTGACGATAATGTCTGGAAGGTTGTAGCAGAACTGGGTACCAATGAACGGCATTTCAACCAGCAGCAGCATCAGTATCGAGCGCTCGCTTCCGCCTGGATACTGGCAATGTTTGCCGGCGTTCAATTTGTTTTGTCCAATTGGGGAGAGCTGCCGATTGCCAGCGAGATTTATCCTCGCTGTGTGGGCTTGGCAGGAGCGGTGGGTACAACCCAGCTTTGGAACCTGGACATAAGAGTTTACCACCAGTTGCTGGATGCCAGTTTTGTTCAAGGATTGGAGTTGGAAAGGCGCTATACCTGGTTGCCGCAAATTCGAACTAAAATGTGGCAAAAGTCAGAGCTTGCAAAAGAATGGAGTTTTGAATCGGGTGGTTTGGTTCTATCTGGTTGGCAACAGTGTAGCCCTTGGTGTTGCTACCTGCGGTATGGTGATGGCGGCGTATTCTCTAACCTCGTTGGGTATAGATGGTGCTATTGCCGCTTTTTTGGCAGGAATGCTATTTATTCTGCTTTGGGGCGAGAAATTCAACGTGAGACCCGAAGTCCGCTGCTTGAGGAGTGGGAGCAAATGCTCCATCAACAGAATAAGCCTTAAGTTTATGCATGCTGGTTGGGCCTTCTCTGTCAGCTGAGAATTTTAGATTCCTTCCGTTTTTAACCTGGATCCGCTGTTACTTCAGAACACTGCAATCCCCGGTTTTTGGGGTTGCAGTGTTCTGTGTTCTCGCCGCAGAGGCGGGGCGCGCAATAAGGCAGTGTGCAGTGCCTGAAATGACGCTTTAAGGGTGCTTGGCAGCGACCGGTGAAGAGGTTGTTGAGGGTGCCGCACTTGCTGGTTGAGGAGTGCTGATCTGCAGATTGGCTGGAGCATCAGAGAGTAGGCTGTTTCAGGAGAGGTTGCCTGCTCGAGTGCATCGATAGCTGCGCTTGGGGCTTCGATACGGGTCATCTTGATAAAGAGGCCGAACATCGGATGGTCCAGGTAATGGATCTGTCGCGGCGCATCCTTCGCCCTTGCTTCATCTGGACCGTCAACAGGGATGGATCATTCAGGGCTTCGACGGAACTGTCGGTGAAGACAGGCCTGTATCATTTTCCATGATTTCCTGGATGCTTTCTGCTGCCGGTGATGCTGCCGCTTCGGTAGCGGTGATTTCGGGCAATGAAGATTGCCAGCCCGCCGGTTTCCTAAGGTTGTAAAAGAGATTGGTGCGCAGGTGCAGGTAGCGGGCAATATCGATACTGATGTCGCCTTCCAGCTCATAGGTGTTGTCGTTTAAACGCTTCACCGCCCCTTATGCGGATCGGGCGTGCGTTACGTTTGTCCCGGACCGGTTGTCGCCATACCTGGTGGAGAGGGGGCGATAGCCGTTTGCGTTTCATCAGTGATTTTGCGATCGGAATCTGTCGGTGTGAGGCTTTCAGAGGGGTGATGCCCACTCTTTTCCCGCTTTGACTGTAGATATTGACGGCACCGGGGCGTGTTTGGGGGTAAAGCGTCTCATCCCAGTGTTCCGCAGCCAGGTTGTCCTGATTCTGGCTGAAAACAAACAGCTCCACCTGGTACCAGGGAGCCTCTCCTTCTCGGCCAGGGCCAGATTGGAGCTGAGAAGGGTAAAGAGTACCAGTAGTTTAAGGGGCGATCTCATCGCTTACTCCTGTGGAGTCAGTTGCTGTAATAGACGCTCAACTGCTTGAAAACGTTGTTCGTTGGACTGCATATCCAGGTTAAATTAAGACGGTTGCCACCGTCGAGTCCATACTTTTGTGGTTGGGTTGGACAAGTTTGACCAATGTCAGCGGTTCTACCCGGGTTTCGGCTTCGAATCTATGCGTCCGCTGCTGTTTTCCGGCATCCAGTTCGAGACCCCCGATCGTCTGTGCTTTCAGCTTCAGCAGAGTGACTCTGAACAGGTTTTTCACCGCTTCCGGCAGCAGGCCGAAGCGGTCAATCATCTCTACCTGCAGCTCCTTGAGCTGTTCTTTGGTCTTGGCGTTGGAGATGCGCTTGTAGAGAATTAGCCGATTATGTACGTCCGGCAGATAATCGTCAGGAATCAGGGCCGCAGGCGCAGATTGATTTCGCTGCCTTGGTGAAGGGGCTTGTCCATGGATGGGTTTTGCCCTCGCGGATCGATTCGATCGCTTCCTCCTCCAAAAGCTCCATATAAAGGCTGAAGCCGATGCTTTGCATCTGGCCGCTCTGTCTTCGCCCAGTAATTCACCGGCGCCACGGATCTCCAGGTCGTGGGTGGCCAGGGTAAAAGCCGGCACCCAGATCGGAGGCGGCTTCGATCGCTTCAAGACGTTTCTCGGCATCTTTGGTAAGCGATTTTTTATGGGGGGTTAGCAGGTAAGCATAGGCCTGGTGATGGGAGCGTCCCACCCGTCCCCCGTAAACTGGTGTAACTGGGCCAGGCCAAACTTGTCAGCTCTTTCGATGATAATGGTGTTGGCGTTGGGGACATCGATGCCGGTTTCAATAATGGTGGTGCATACCAGCAGGTTAAGCGCTTGTGGTAGAAATCGCTCATCACCTGTTCCAGTTCACGCTCGCGCATCTGGCCGTGACCAACAGCAATTCGCGCTTCCGGAACCAGTTCCTCCAGTTCCTTGGCCAGGTTGTCGATGGTCTTAACTTCGTTGTGAAGATAGTAAACCTGACCGCCACGCAGCAGTTCGCGCAGAATCGCTTCCTGATCAGGTTCTTTTCTTTTTCCCGCACGAAGGTGTGACCGACAGGCGGCGGGCGGCGGTGTGGCGATGATAGACAGATCGCGAATCCCCGACATCGACATATTCAGTGTTCGGGGGATGGGAGTGGCGGTCAGGGTCAGAATATCGACGTTCGCCCGCAGGGATTTCAAGCGCTCCTTCTGCTGAACACCAAAGCGATGTTCCTTCATCGATGATCAACAGTCCCAGAGATTTAAAATCCATGTCTCCCTGCAGCAGTTTATGGGTTCCAATGACGATATCTACATGCCGCTGGTGACTTCAGAAGAGGTCTTTTTCTGCTCTTTGGCGGTTCGGAATCGGGACAGTAGTCCGACATTGACAGGCCAGTCGGCAAAGCGGTCCTGGAATGTCTGATAGTGCTGCTGGGCCCAGCAAGGTAGTGGGTGCTAGCACTGCTACCTGGTGTCCCCCTGTACTGCGACAAAGGCAGCGCGCAGGGCGACCTCTCGGTTTTTACCGAAGCCGACATCGCCGCAGACCAGACGATCCATGGGTTTTTTTAGCAGTCAGGTCTTTGATGACAGCCTGAATGGCCTGCTGTTGATCGGGTGTTTCCTCAAAGGGGAAGTTGGCGGCAAAGGCGTCGTACTGCTCATCGGGTTTGGCAAATGCCTGGCCTTTGCGAGCGCCGCGTCTGGCGTAGATGTCCAGTAGCTCGGCGGCGGTATCGCGGATCTTCTCCATCGCCTTGCGTTTGGCTTTGCTCCATTGCTCACTTCCCAGTTTGTGCAGGGGTGCCAATGAGTCGCTGGCACCGGAGTAGCGGGAGATGAGGTGCAGGGCGGCAACCGGGACGTAGAGTTTGGCTTCGCCAGCGTACTCCAGCCACCAGAAACTCATTGCTCTGACCGTCCAGTTTCCAGGCTTTGCAGTCCCAGGTAGCGTCCGACACCGTGCTGCTCGTGAACAACCGGTGCTCCTTGCTGCAGCTCCGTCAGGTTGCGGAAGATCAGGTCGCTGTTGTCCTGATCACCGCTCTGTCGACGGCGCTGTTGCATAACCCGTTGGCCAAACAACTGACTTTCGGTGATTAGCTCAATCTGCGCATTTGGAGCACTAAGTCCTGTTCCAGTGGGCTGATTGTGATGCCAATGGTGCTTTTGCTATTGACAAATTGTTGCCAGTTCTCGATCGGATCGGTTTTATCTCAATCCGCTCCAGCAGCTCTATCAGGGCTTCTCTGCGACCGGCGGACTCGGCGCAGAAGAGTAGCTTGCCGGAAAAGTCTTTGATCAAATTCTCAAGTGCTTGCAGGGGATTGGCTGCCTTGGCATTGACCGGTAGTTCGGGTGGGTTCTGTAGCGGTGTGCTATGACCGGTATTTTGGTCCCGCACCTGATTAAGCTCGGTTCTCGGTATCTGCTTGAGTTGCGCAAATACTTCGTTGACCGGGTGGAATGCCTGATGGGAGGTAGTATCGGGCGTTCTATATCGTAGGCGCGGCTTTCATGGCGGCTACTGATCTCCTGCCAGAACTCCTGGCATGCGTCTTCCAGGTCTTTATCGGTAAAAAGTTGCGTATCTGCGGGTAAATAGTCCTGCAGCGAGCTGGTGTTTTCAAAAAAAAGTGGCAGATAGTATTCGATACCAGCAGGTGCCAGGCCGTTGCTGACATCCTGGTAGACCGGGCAGTTGCGAGGATCGACATCAAAGCGTTCACGCATTGTTGGCGAAAACCGGCAATGGCAGTCTTGTTGAGAGGAAACTCTTTTGCGGGGAAGCAGACGAATGCTGTCCACCTGGTCAATGGAGCGTTGGTTTTCGGGGTCGAACGTGCGCAGCGTATCGATTTCGTCGTCAAACAGATCGATACGGTAAGGCAGGTCGCTGCCCATGGGGTAGATGTCCAGTATTGAGCCCCGAACTGCAAATTCCCCGTGCTCGTAGACAGTATCGACGCCATGATAGCCTGCTTCAGCCAATTGCAGTCGTATCTGTTCGGTATCCAGTTGTTGTCCTGTTTTCAGGATCAGGCTGTTGCCGGTCAGGTAGTTTTTTGGCGGCAGGCGCTGCATCAGTGTTGAGGCGGGCACAATCAGTCACCGCCCTGTTTAACCTGTTGCAGCTGGTATAGACAATAGAGTCGTTGGGAGATGATGTCCTGATGGGGAGAAAAGCTGTCGTAAGGTAGCGTTTCCCAGTCCGGAAAGTTGAGTATCTGCAGATCGGCGCCGAAGAAGGTAATCTCTGTTTCCAGTTGAGCTGCAGATTCAGAGTTGCGGGCAATAACAAACGTCACGCCGAGGTGGTTACGTGCCTGCTCGGCGATCAGCAAGCCGCGGGCCGCTTCCGGCCAGGTTGCCAATATAACGGGTTTTCCTGCGCTGAGGGCGGGTAAGTCGGTGATCAGATTGGACATCAATAATGTGGTTTTTAATTAGTACTGTATTAATAGGAATGAACAGAGGAGGGATTGTAGCCTGTGAGGGCGGAGGCGCAAACCGTCATTCAGGAAAGAAAATGATTTGGTAACGCAATCGTTGCCCCTTGTTTATGACAGCGATATGAAAATTTAATGGTTCGGTGAAATCAGGCTGTAGGCCTTGCAATATGGAGACTGTACCGAAGTCGGGCTATTGGTTCTTTTGCACTGCACCCAAAGTATAGTTTTTTGACGTTGCCCCGCTTTGGTCAAAAGAGCATAATACGCGCTCCAAATCTATTGTTGACGACATTGGAGTAGCCCTGTGAGTCGAGAAAAACATCTTTGCCGATTGGAAAGAGCGTGAAGCTATCGCTGAATCAATGATTCCGGTAATTGGCCGTTTGTATCGTGATTGCGAAGTTGAAACTTCTGTTCTCGGTAAGATCATCGTAAAGCGTTCAGTAATCAATATTCTGAAAGCCCACAATATGTTCGCCAGGTAGAAGGTGAAGAGCTGTCAGTATCCGATACCTATCCTGTGCTGCAGGCCATGGATAAGATGGATCGGGGCGTGCCCATGTCGATATCGGCAAGTTGGCCATCAAATTCAAGAAAGAGGGCGGTGGCCGTTCTCTGGAAGATTTCCTGAACGAAGAGCTGGCTGGCGCCAAGAAAAATGGCGATCAGACCGAGCCTACGATGTTGTTCTGTACGGCTTCGGTCGTATTGGTCGTCTACTTGCTCGTCTGTTGATCGAAAAGACCGGCGGTGGTCAGAACCTGCGTCTGGGTGCCATCGTTGTTCGTGGTAAAGGCGGTGACCTGGAGAAGCGTGCCAGCCTGCTGCGTCGTGACTCTGTACACGGTTCTTTCATGGGTACCATCACTGTAGAGACGAGAGAACAGTGCGCTGATCGCTAACGGCAATATGATCAAAGTGATCTACGCCGATGCGCCGGATACTATCGACTACACCAAGTACGGTATCAGCAACGCGGTTGTTGTGGACAACACCGGTAAGTGGCGTGATCATGACGGTCTGTCCCTGCATCTGCGTGCCAACGGTGTTTCCCGTGTGCTGCTGACTGCGCCTGGTAAGGGTGTTAAGAACATCGTTATGGGTGTAAACAACGGCGACGTTACTGCGGAAGATGCGATTCTGTCTGCTGCTTCCTGTACTACCAACGCTATCACGCCTGTTCTGAAGAAGCTGAACGATGAGTACGGCATTAAGAACGGTCATGTTGAGACTGTACATGCCTACACCAACGACCAGAACCTGATCGATAACTACCACAAAGGCGACCGTCGTGGTCGTGCTGCTGGTCTGAACATGGTTCTGACCGAAACGGGTGCGGCCAAGGCTGTATCCAAGGCTCTGCCTGAAATGGAAGGCAAGCTGACCGGTAATGCGATCCGTGTACCTACTCCAAACGTTTCCATGGCGATCCTTAATCTGAATCTGGAAAAGGAAACCAATAAGGAAGAGTTGAACGATTAACCTGCGCAATGCTGCTCTGCACTCTGAGCTGCAAAAGCAGATCGACTACAGCAACTCTCCAGAGGCTGTTTCTTCTGACTTCGTTGGTTCTCGTGCTGCCGGTATCGTTGACGGTCTGGCAACCATCGTAAATGGCGACTCCTGTGTGGTTTACGTCTGGTACGACAACGAGTTCGGTTACAGCTGCCAGGTTATTCGTCTGCTTCAGCAGGTGACTCAGTCAACTCTGAAAGCGTTCCCGATCGAAGCTTAATTCCAATAAGCTTTAGCTCTCAAAAAAGCCGCTGTTTTCAGCGGCTTTTTTTGTCCTTCCGTAATTGATTTCGATCAGGACAGATATCAAAAAACTGATCTTAAATTCCTCCTTGGTCTAGTGGCAAAAAAGCCATCAAATCTTTATACTTGTGCGGATTTTTTTGGCGGGTTGTCGCGTGGTCGTTATGTGCAGTTGCTGCTAGCCAGCAGATGTGGGCCATTAGGTGACCAGAAAGTAAGTTATTCGTGATTGGGTGAGGCGTATGATCAAGATCAGCAAAGGTCTGGATCTACCTATAGCCGGTGCACCACGTCAGACCATCGTAGATGCTCTGAAGTGCGCAAGGTTGCAGTGATCGGATTTGACTATGTTGGATGAAACCTACCATGGCGATCCGTGTCGGTGACCAAGTGAAGCTCGGCCAGGTGATTTTTACCGATAAGAAGACGCCAGGGGTTAAGTACACGGCACCAGCATCTGGTGTTGTTGCAGAAATTAACCGTGGTGAAAAACGAGCCCTGCAGTCAGTTGTTATCGAAGTGAACGGTGATGACGCTGTAGAGTTTGCCAAATATGAAGCCGAGCAGCTGGGTCAACTGACCCGCGAGCAGGTTGTTGAAAACCTGGTCGAGTCCGGTCTGTGGACCGCACTGCGCACTCGCCCATTCTCCAAAGTGCCCGCTCCCAGAAAGCACGCCAAGTTCTGTATTCGTTACCGCAATCGATACCAATCCGCTTGCTGGTGACCCTTCAGTCGTGATTGCAGAGCAAAAAGAAGCGTTTACTCAGGGCCTGGAAGTTCTCTCTAAGCTAGCCGACACCACTTACCTGTGTAGGCGCCTGGTGCCGCTGTTCCTTCCATCGATGCCGTTAAGGTTGAAGAGTTTGAAGGTCCGCACCCTGCTGGTAACGCCGGTACCCATATCCACTTCCTGGATCCTGTGAGTGAGACTAAGTCTGTCTGGACTATCGGTTATCAGGACGTGATCGCTGTAGGTAAGCTGTTTACTACTGGTGTGCTGTCTACCGAGCGCGTTGTCGCCCTGGCTGGTCCTCAGGTTCCAGAGCCCAGCTGATCCGTACCCGTCTGGGTGCCAACACTGATATTTGGTGGCTGGTCTGGTTAAGGATGCGGACAACCGTGTTATCTCCGGTTCTGTATTCAACGGCCGCACTGCAGAAGGTCCTTTCGCATACCTGTCTCGCTACACCAACCAGGTGAGCGTGCTGCTGGAAGGTCGCAAGCGCGAGTTATGGGCTGGGTCGCTCCCGGTGCTGAAAGTACTCCCTGCTGAACATCGTTACCGGCAAACTGGGCAACAAACTGTTCAACTTCACTACTACTACCAACGGCTCCGAGCGTGCCATGGTACCGGAGGTCAGTTCGAAACCGTTATGCCGATGGATATCCTGCCCACTCAGCTGCTGCGTGCACTGGTTTGTGGCGATATGGATACTGCGATCGCCCTGGGTTGTCTGGAGTTGGATGAAGAAGATCTGGCCCTGTGCACTTACGCTTGCCCCGGCAAGTACGAGTACGGTCCTATCCTTCGTGACAATCTGACCACGATTGAGAAAGAGGCTGATAATGAGTATTCGTAGCATTCTCGACAAAATGGAGCCGCATTTCCATAAAGGCGGCAAGTACGAAAACTGGTACGCCCTTTATGAAGCGGCCGATACCATTTTCTACACCCCGGGTCATGTGACCAAGACAGCCTCTCACGTACGTGACATGGTTGACCTTAAGCGCCATGATGATCCTGGTTTGGATGTGTACATTCCCCGCAGTTATCGCCGGTATGTACAACGTCGGCCTGCAAGCCAACGAAGCGATGGCGGCCATGGGCCTGACCGAAGCGGAAGGCTGGCGTGGCGCCATCATCGGTTCTCTGGCCGGTCATGATCCGTCAAGCATCTGGGACAACATTATCTTTGGTGCGGTGTACTGGCTGCCCATCTACATCACAACCTTCGTTGTGGGTGGATTCTGGGAAGTACTGTTCGCCATGAAGCGTGGCCACGAAGTTAACGAAGGTTTCTTCGTAACCTCTATCCTGTTCTCTCTGATCCTGCCTCCTACGATTCCTCTGTGGAAGTGGACTGGGCATCAGCTTCGGTGTTGTGATCGGTAAAGAGGTATTCGGTGGTACTGGTAAGAACTTCCTCAACCCTGCTCTGACCGGTCGTGCGTTCCTGTTCTTCGCATACCCGGCACAGATGTCTGGTGACGCGATCTGGACCGCGGTTGACGGCTTTGCCGGTGCAACCCCTCTGGGTCTGGCGCAGACTGGCGGTGTTGAAAGCGATTCTGGCTAACAACATCACCTGGATGGACGCTTTCATCGGTACCATTCAAGGTTCGGTTGGTGAAGTAAGCACCCTGGCGATCCTGATCGGTGGTGGTCTGCTGATGTTCTTCCGTATCGCAGCCTGGCGTATCGTTGCCGGTGTCTTCATCGGTATGGTAGCCATGAGCCTGCTGTTCAACCTGATCGGTTCTGACACCAACCCGATGCTTGCCATGCCTTTCTGGTGGCACTTTGTTCTGGGTGGTTTCGCCTTCGGTATGATGTTTATGGCGACCGACCCGGTTTCAGCGTCCATGACCAACCTCGGTAAGTGGTGGTTCGGTGGTCTGATCGGTGTAATGGTGGTGCTGATCCGTGTGGTCAACCCAGCATTCCAGAAGGCATGATGTTGGCCATTCTGTTTGCCAACCTGTTTGCGCCGTTGATCGACTACTTCGTGGTTGAAGCCAACATTAAGCGGAGGATCGCACGCAATGTCAGCTAATAACGATACTATCTCCAAAACGCTGCTGGTTTCAGTATCGCTGTGTGTCGTCTGTGCGATTTTCGTATCTGCCGCCGCAGTTGCGCTGAAGCCTCAGCAACTGGCCAACAAAGCGTTGGACCGTAAAACCAACATCCTGGCTGCCGCCGATCTGGTTGATCCGAACAAGTCTATCGATGAGCTGTCGACAACAACGTGACTGCCAAAGCCCTGGATATGACCGACTACAGCTGGGCCGATGATATCGATCCGCTGAGCTTTGACGAAGCGAAAGCCGCCAAAGATCCAAGCATGGCTGTGGTACTGGGTGACAAAGATATCGCCGGTATCAAGCAGCACTCCGTACAAGGTTGTGTACATGGTCATGAACGGCGACAAGATCGAAAAGCTGATCCTGCCTATTCATGGTAAGGGTCTGTGGTCGACTCTGTACGGCTTTGTGGCTCTGGAAGGTGACTTCAACACCATCGTCGGTTTGGGCTTCTACTCTCACGCTGAGACTCCTGGTCTGGGTGGTGAGGTAGACAATCCTAACTGGAAGGGACAGTGGAAAGGTAAGAAAGTCTACGGTGAAGACCTGAACAATGCCGCTATCGGCTTGATCAAGGTAAAGTAGATCCTTCTGCCAAAGGTGCTGAGCACCAGATCGACGGTCTGGCCGGTGCTACTCTGACCTCTGTTGGTGTATCTAATCTTGTTCAGTTCTGGCTCAGCGAAAACGGTTACGCGCCGTTCCTGGCTAAACTGCGCGCAGGGGAGGTGTAAGCCATGTCCGAGATTAAAAAAGTCGTAACGGAACCAGTTTTTGAGAACAACCCGATCGCTCTGCAGATCCTGGGTATCTGTTCTGCACTGGCCGTAACCAGTAGCTTAAAAGTAGCTCTGGTAATGAGTCTGGCGGTAATTGTTGTAACCGCATTCTCCAACCTGTTCGTATCTCTGATCCGTAACCATATTCCGAACAACATTCGGATTATCTGTCAGATGACCATCATTGCCTCTCTGGTAATCGTGGTGACCAGGTGTTGAAAGCATTCGCCTATGACCTCTCTAAACAGCTGTCGGTATTCGTTGGTCTGATTATCACCAACTGTATCGTAATGGGTCGTGCCGAAGCCTTCGCCATGAAGAACCCTCCATCCATCAGCTTTATGGATGGTATCGGTAACGGTCTGGGATACGGTGCAGTACTGCTGTTTGTTGGTTTCATCCGTGAACTGTTCGGTTCCGGTTCGCTGTTCGGCATTGAGATCTTCTCTCTGGTCAACAACGGCGGCTGGTACGTGGCTAACGGTCTGATGCTGCTTCCTCCTTCTGCATTCTTCGTCATCGGTCTGATGATCTGGGGTCTGCGTGCTTGGAAGAGCAATCAGGTTGAGAAGCCGGACTTCACTCTGGCCCCCAACACCAAGTAAGGAGCGATTGAGTTATGGAACATTATATTAGCCTGTTCGTTAAATCGATCTTTATCGAGAACATGGCACTCTCGTTCTTCCTGGGGATGTGTACCTTCATCGCGATCTCCAAGAAGGTTAAAACTGCAATCGGTCTGGGCATTGCCGTAATCTTCGTATTGGGTATCACCGTTCCGGTTAATAACCTGATCTACAACGCCTTGCTGGCGGATGGCGCACTGGCCTGGGCCGGTCTGCCTAACGTAGATCTGAGCTTCCTGGGTCTGATCTCCTACATCGGCGTTATCGCGGCGATTGTACAGATTCTGGAAATGTTGCTGGATAAGTTCGTTCCCGCGCTTTACAACGCGCTGGGCGTATTCCTGCCGCTGATCACTGTAAACTGCGCATCCTCGGTGCCGCGCTCTTCATGGTAGAGCGTGATTACAATTTCGGTGAATCCATCGTCTACGGCGTTGGTGCAGGTGTCGGCTGGGCATTGGCAATTACTGCGCTGGCTGGTATCCGCGAGAAGCTGAAGTACAGCGATGTGCCTCACGGCCTTCGTGGTCTGGGCATCACCTTCATCACTGTAGTCTGATGTCTCTGGGCTTCATGTCTTTCTCTGGGGTGCAGCTGTAAGCTGTGCGGTGTTCGATTCAGTAAAGGTTAAACGAAACATGGAAATTATACTCGGTGTAATCATGTTCACACCGTGGTTCTGGCTCTGGTAGCGGTGATTCTGTTCGCTCGCGCCAAGCTGGTAACAGCGGTGATGTGACAATTGACATCAATGGTGATCCTGAGAAGTCGATCAAAAGTTCCTGCCGGCGGTAAGCTGCTGCAGACTCTGGCCGGCCAGGGCATCTTCCTGTCCTCCGCCTGTGGTGGCGGTGGTACCTGTGCACAGTGTAAGTGTATCGTCGAAGCGGGTGGTGGCGAGATGCTGCCGACCGAAGAGGGTCACTTCACTAAAGGCGAGAAGCGTGAAGGCTGGCGTCTGTCCTGTCAGGTAGCTGTAAAGAGGATATGAAGTAGAAGTTGAAGACGACGTCTTCGGCGTTAAGAAGTGGAGTGTACTGTTGAGTCCAATCCTAACGTTGCAACCTTCATCAAGGAGCTGACCCTGAAGCTACCTGAAGGTGAGAACGTTGACTTCCGCGCCGGTGGTTACGTACAGCTGGAGTGTCCTCCACACGTAGCCAACTACAAAGACTTCGCCATCGAAGAAGAATATCATCCGGACTGGGATAAGTTCGATATCTGGCGCTACGTCTCCAAGGTTGACGAGCCTGTTATCCGTGCTTACTCCATGGCCAACTACCCTGAAGAGCGTGGTGTGGTTAAGTTCAACATCCGTGTTGCGACTCCGCCTCCAGGACGTGACGATCTTGCCTCATGGCCAGATGTCCTCCTACGTATTTCAGCTCAAGCCGGGTGACAAAGTTACCGTGTACGGTCCCTTCGGTGAGTTCTTTGCCAAGGATACCGATGCTGAAATGGTATTCGTCGGTGGTGGTGCCGGTATGGCGCCAATGCGTTCTCACATCTTCGATCAGCTGAAGCGTCTGAACTCTACTCGTAAGATCCTCTTACTGGTACGGTGCGCGCTCCATGCGTGAAGCATTCTACGGCGAAGAGTTCGATGAACTGGCCGAGAAGAATGAAAACTTCAAGTGGCATCTGGCTCTGTCCGATCCACTGCCCGAAGACAACTGGGATGGCTACACCGGCTTTATCCACAACGTACTGTACGAAAACTATCTGAAGGACCCGAAGCGCCTGAAGATTGTGAGTACTACATGTGTGGACCTCCAATGATGACTTCTGCCGTAATCAAGATGTTGGAAGACCTGGGTGTTGAACGTGAAAAAATCCTGCTTGATGACTTCGGTGGATAAGGACTAAGTGGTTAAGCGATTTTGATAATGCTCAACAACTTAAAACGGTTTTCGCCGGACTGCTGGTGCTTGCACTGGTCAGTTCGGCGCTAACCGGCTGTAGCAACTCTAACGAGGACGCCACAGAAAGTAGTACACGCACTCTCCGGTGCCACCATGGGCACCAGCTACACCGTAAAGGTGGTAGCGCCTCAACAACAAGATCTTACATCCCTGAAAAAACAGCAGTACAGGCGGAGCTGGACCGTATCGAGTCCCGACTGTCCACCTACAGGGAGGATTCTGAGTTAAGCCGGTTTAACCGGGCACAACCTGGTTCCTGGTTCACAGTATCCGATGAGACCGTCAGGTAGTGGAGTTGGGGCAAGAGATTAGTAAACAGAGTTCAGGTGCTTTTGATATGACGGTTGGCCCCTTGGTCAATCTCTGGGGGTTTGGCCCCGGTGGCGTTTATATCAAAATCTCCCGATCAGCAGCAGATCGATGCATTGCTGGAAAACCATTGGCTATCAGTCGGTGCAAACCCAGCAACAGCCGTCAGCATTGCGAAAGCAGGCAGCGGCTTACCTGGATCTTTCGGCCATTGCCAAAGGCTATGCGTGGATGCAGTGGCCAAGGTGATCAGTGAACGATTTGATGCCTACCTTGTCGAGGTAGGAGGTGAACTGAAAGCCCGCGGGGTAAAACCCGATGGTACGCCCTGGCGAATCGCGGTTGAGAGTCCGGTGGCCGGGCAGCGAGCGATTCAAAAAAATTATCGACGTTTAATAATACGGCGATCGCCACTTCCGTGATTACCGAAACTATTTTGAACAGAACGGGGTTCGTTTTTCCCACACTATCGATCCAACAACCGGTCGGCCGATTACCCATAAACTGGCCTCGGTGACCATTCTGGATTCCATCCTGCGCCCGAGCAGATGCGCTGGCAACAGCTATGATGGTATTGGGGGAGAAGAAAGGTCTGGCATTGGCTCGAGAGCTGAAGATAGCCGCTTTCTTTATCAGCAAGTCCGAGCAGGGTTTTACCGAAACCTTTACGCCGGAATTTGAACCCTTCCTAATGCAGTGAGGTTGTACGATGGAAACAATGATTCTTACATGGGTGGTACTGGGTGCTTTTGTTATCGCCATGTCCGTAGGTGTACTGATGGGGCGTAAACCTATCAAGGGCTCCTGCGGTGGTGTTGGTGCCGCACTGGGTGAAACCGACTATACCTGTCCGGTCTGTGGTGACGATCCCAATAAGTGCGAAAAAGAGCAGGAAGCTGAAAATCAGGCGCAACAGCAAGCGGCTGATTCCAAAGCCTACGAATTGAAATAGTTTGAAGCTTAATTTCAGTTTGTTAATCCAGTTTGTTGTGGCAACGGAGCGATGGCGAACTGGTGAGTTACCCTAAACAGGACAACCGATGACCGTTGCTGGGAGTACGTGCGATCCAAACAGCGATGGAACCGTAACAATGATAACGCGCGAACATGTGGGGGATTAGATGGCAGTTTACGAATACGATGTAGTGGTAATCGGCTCAGGGCCTGCTGGTGAAGGTGCGGCCATGAACCTGGCGAAGAGGGTAAGCGTGTTGCCGTGGTAGAGATCCACGACCAGTGGGAGGCAATTGCACCCATATGGGCACCATTCCCTCGAAGGCGCTGCGTCATTCGGTGAAACAGTCATCGAATTCAACACCAACCCCATGTTCCGGGATATCGGTGAACCCGTTGGTTCTCCTTCCCTAAAGTCCTCAAGCGGGCGGAAAAGGTGATCACCAATCAGGTGATGATCCGTACCGGTTTCTATGCCCGCAACCGTATCGATGTTTTTTTTGGCCAGGCCAAGTTTACCGATGCCAGACCGTCGTTGTCGAGCATGACGAGAAGGGTAACGATACCCTGAAGGCAGAGCATGTGGTGATCTGTACAGGATCTCGCCCCTATACTCCGCCCGATATCGACTTCAGCCACCCGCGAATCTACAACTCTGATACTATTTTGAAGCTGGAGCACACACCTCGTACGCTGATTGTATACGGTGCCGGTGTTATCGGCTGTGAGTACGCATCTATCTTTGGCGGTCTGGGCGTTAAAGTGATCTGATCGATAACCGTGATCGTCTGCTTTCCTTCCTGGATGACGAGATCTCTGATGCCCTCAGCTACCACCTGCGTAATCACGGCTGCACTATCCGTCACAACGAAGAGTATGAAGTAGTTGAGGGAGATGACCATGGCGTGTTGTTGACCCTGAAATCGGGCAAAAAAGATTCGCGCAGATGCGTTCTTGTGGTGTAACGGCCGTACCGGTAACACAGAAAATATGGGCTTGGAAAACATCGGCCTGGAACCCAATAGCCGTGGACAGATCGAGGTGGATGATCACTACCGCACCATGTCGATGGCGTTTATGCTGCCGTGTGATGTGGTAGGCTGGCCGAGCCTGCCTCTGCCGCGCTGGACCAGGGCCGTGCGGCCAGTACCGATCTGTTGAAGGCGGAAGATTTCCACTTTGTCTCTGAAGTACCCGACCGGTATCTATACTATTCCGGAGATCAGTTC
>JALQPE010001368.1:0-21933 GCA_030407315.1 Asparagopsis taxiformis | reverse complement strand
ATTTTTTGTGATCTCAACAATGGCCAGGTAGACGGACTTTTTCAGTGCCTTGTCGGTAGGGAAAACATCTTATTTTTAGTGTGTTTTTCTGATTTTCCCGTTGAGTTTTCAATCAAATTAGTGTGTAAATGATCTTACGAATCTCGACGGGAATCCGAAAAAGGTAGTGAGTTCTTCCCAGTTATTTTGCCAGGATTTGGGTAGCATCCAGAATTTTCACCCTCTCAGGATTTAGAGTAGGTAGTCTTAGCCCATGACCCTTGATTTTAGTTTGTTTCCATACTGTCATTCATTCATTCTTTAATTCATTTTATATTTTTCTCTATATTCTGAGGGACTTAGACCTTCCTTCTTTTTGAATAATCTCGAAAAATACTGTGGGTATTCAAATCCCATTCATACGCTATTTCCGAAACACTCTTATTGGGTTTCAACAAGATATTCTTGGCTTCATCATCATCAAGTATAATTGCAAGTGCTCAGTTGTAGTCTTACCTGTTTCTTTTTTAAGTGTGTCACTCAGGTAGCGTTGTGAAACTGACATCTTATCTGCTATTTGCTCTATGCTTGGGATGCCTTTTTCTTGCAGTTGTCCCGATTCAAAATACACATCTAATTGTTGGTTAAATTGCTCTAACAAATCATTCGATAGTTCTCTTCTATTCAAAAACTGTCTTTCATAAAATCGATTGGCATATTTGAAAAGGGTACTCAATTGAGAAATGATGATGTCTTTACTAAATTCATCCTGGTTATTGCGATATTCTATTTCAATATTTTCCACAATGGATTCAATTTGCTTTTCTTCTTTAGGTGAAAGATGCAAGGCTTCATTGGTGGAGTAAGAAAAGAATCCATATTTCTTAATTTGATGTGCCAACTCCGTTCCTTTAAGAAAATCTTCATGGATGTTGATCGAAAAACCTTTTTGCTCAAAGACTACACTGCTATCCTTGTAAAACCTGTCTCGGAGCGATAAAAATCATAGCTCCATTCGTGAAATCATATTTTGTCCGCCCATAATTTAATTTTCCTTTGATGATTTTTTTAAGACTAATAGAGTAACAATCATTAGAAATGGGCGGAGAGCTTTTTCTTGGGCATGGAAGAAAACTATTGCCTGTCGCAAACAAGACGCTCAACATGGGGTGTTCAGCACTAGGTAATTGCATGTAATCTAAATATGCTGATAATGTTTTGAAGTGCTGCATATTAATTTTCCAAGTCTTTTTCTATTAACACTAATTGTTATTGTAGGCTTCAATTCTGGTACTAGCAGCATTGCTATCTACTAATAAGATAACGATCATCATCGCAATAGTCATGATGCTGATTGCCCGCCAAATAGGCTTGTCAATGAATACAATTAACAAGGCTGCTATTACAATGATAAGTGGAATAACTTTAAAAACAACGGTTTGATACTCCGCCATTGTTTTTTCAGTTCGGGTAATTTTCTTCTGATTGCAGAAAAGCTGAAGCATCACTCTCGTAAGCGGTAGGGAAATTTGCAATTCTTGATTTATTGGAATAAACTAATCCAAGCCCTATAATCAAAAGTAGAATACCAGCTACCAAGGTTGGCGTACGAATGCCTTAGCTACCTCGGTTTTACCCAATTGCCAAAACCCTATGCTTCCAATAAAAACAGGGCTCCGAATAAAATGAAAAATGTGATGAAAAAACTTCGGCTTTTGCCCAATCGGTTGCCGCTTTTAATATTTCCATGTCTTGCTATTTTAAAGATTTTAGCTCAAAAATTCCTTATAATTGGTTGCTTTTTCAGAGACTTCCCAAAGCTTAACTGCCACAGCTTTATCCTTAGCGTGTGTTTTAATTCACATTCGCCAACAGGCCCCGTCCAATTCATTCTTCCCGTTGGACCGTGATATGCCTTCTGATTCAGGTTTTCTTCTGTAGCACACATCACCTCTGGGTAGGCACCTTTCTCAGCTGATTGAACCAATGGTGTCATCGACATTAGTCCGAAAAGGATTCTATCTTTTAAGCCACCACTATTTTTGATCAGTGACGTAGCCGAAGCACCTGGATGGCAGACATAAACTTTTACATTTTTGTTTGCTGCTTTAATCCTGTCTTGCAATTCGTAGCCGAACATTATCTGAGCCAATTTACTGTGACAATAAGTATTCATTGGATGATAATTTTTATTCCAATTCATGTCATCAAACTGTATGGTTTGATGCCCATTTTAATACCCTTCACTGCCAACAATCACTATCCGTCCTTTGGATTGCTCCACCTTTTCGTACAGTAATCCGCATAATAGAAAATGACCGTAGTGGTTTACACCAGTTGGCTTTCAAAGCCGTCCACTGTAAACTTTTGGGTGGGTACTTGTGCAATAGCAGCATTACAAATCAAAGCATCAATTTTGGGTATCGTTTTAATCACTTCTTCTGCAGCAGTATGTACCGAAGCTAATTCTGCCAGATCCATCTTGATGAATGAAAGGTTCACCTTAGCGCCAAGCAATGCGGTAAGATCGGTAATGGCTTTAGCTGATTTTGTCTCATTTCGATTGAGCATCACCACTTCCGCGCCCTGCTCAAAGTATCTTTGCAGCTTCGAACCTGCACCGGTGTTTGCTCCTGTTATGACATAAGTTTTCCTTGTAGATTCCTAATCTTGCGGGGCTCCAACCTTCTTTTCCAACTTATTTGTATTCATTTTAAACTTGTTTTAAGAATAGTACAAAGGTAAACTGGAAGTTATTTTCATGTCTTATACAAAATCAGGAATCTGTATATATTTTGGTTTTATCTGGTGACTAGACAGGCCCGTCGGGCCACCGAACAGGTCTATCTGGCTAGTAAGACAGTCAGCGTTTTAGATGGAAGGCTTACAACCATAGGACGTAGAGGGTTCGGTTAAAAGGGGATTCAAAAGACCCGGTAGATTGTGCCAATGTCTATTAAAATACTATTTAGTCCCCTGATAAGCGATTGTTTTGAGTGATAAGCTTCAAAGAACAGTCAGTTGTATTTGATAAATCGCCAAAGGGGCTCAACCAGGTTAGCTATGGTGAATACTTTAGCAAGGGTTCGATTCGGAGGTCTTTTTTGCGTCTTACCCTAGTTTGAAAACTTCCTCGACCCAATACGCTAGCTTAGCTATATTCTCATACATATCGATAGAAATGTACATACCGACCGTTGCTGCCTCAGAAAGAAATTGGCGAAGGCATAACACAAATTTCCCAGAATTTATGAGAAGCCTTTAGTCAATACGGTCGGCTAAATACAAATATTTGACTAAATGGTTGTGTTTTTAATATGTTGAAATATAGTTGCTTATGTTTGTTTTGTCTCTAGGGGTAATCGACCAGACCATATTCTGCTGCTCTGATAAACTGATGCTTTCTATCCGTGAAAGTCCATAGATTCTCTAGTTTTCCAATTTTGAGTGAATTCTGATTTATTACTCAAATTCAAGCTTTTAACAGCCTTGCCCCTTGACTTTTCTATGTAGTAGGCGTAACTTTGTATCAGAAATGAATACAAACGGGAAATATCCAAACGCCATCCCTATCCCTAATAGCTCTCCTATTACCAAACTTGTTCAAATGTGATCTCCAACACTGTGGCAGCGTCAGTGATTAGGATACATTTGTTGTGAAATGAAGCAAGTTTAGGCTGCTTCGAAAAAAGTTTCGTGAAAAACTAGATTTTGGCTTTAAAGCGAAACTTCTTGATTTTTTTGCGTCACAATGAAGTGAGATGATTCTTAGTACTTGCATCATTGTTAAAATAATCTTAAATTTCGGATGTGCAACAAAATATGGGTTCAAGACTGATTATGCTGAGACTACCTTCTAATCCTGGGATATTTCTATGGTTGAGTCTTTTGTGGAGCGTGTTGTGCAGAGGTATAAGTTGACTCCAGATCTTTACGGGAATATTCTCATTAGCCTTACCGAGGCAGTAACACATGCCATCATTCACGGAAATCATAAGGATGACTCCAAACAGTAGAGATCTCTTTGCAAAAGAGAATGGAGGCCTGTCTTTCCGCGTTTCGGATGAAGGTCGAGGTTTTTGATTTCAACAACCTACCTGATCCAACTAGTCCTGACCGTATCATGGAAGTGGGAGGCCGAGGTTTTCTTCTTGATGCACCAACTAGCAGACCATTTAAAGTACCATAACACGGGAGCACGGTCGAATTGCACTTCAATTCTTTAATGGATAGACCTCTACTATTGGAAGAGGAAGATTTAAGTGAACCTAGTATCCTCTTCCACGAAGAAGACATTTCCTTTGCCTTATCTAACGAGCTTAGCTGTATAAAATGGATTCATTCTGTGATTGAGTCCGAATCCTGCCACCTACAACAGCTCAATTATATTTTTTGTAGTGATACTGCCTTACTCAGGTAAATATCGAATACCTTGATCACGATACCTATACAGATATTATCACTTTCCCTTATGCTGCGCCTCCAACAATTGAAGGCGATATTTTTATTAGCATTGATCGAATCAAAGAAAATGCTAAGCAATTCAAGCAATCTTTGAACGGGAATTGATGCGCGTAATGATCCATGGTGTGCTACATCTCTGTGGTTATGGCGATAAGTCCTCCGAAGAAAAGAAAAGGATGCGAGCAAAGGAAGATGCTGCTATTGCTCTTTTCTCAGAAAGTTAGACTTCACTTTCTTCTTTCAACAAATCATTGTTGGCCTCCGGATAATTAGTGAACGATCCATATTTGTTTCACTCACCGAGCAGGATAACTAAAAAGGTATAGTTTTAGCCTGATAGATCTAGATTATAAAATAGTTGACTTGCCATTCGCGAAGCGCAAGAGACAGTTGATAAATGGATTAATACCATTGGTATACGTTATCAATGAGCTAACGAACACTGCTATCTTAACGGAAGAGGTTGGGGAAGCTCGTTTAATGGCACGTCTATATGGCGAGCAATCTTTTAAAAGTAAAGAAAAAGAACTTGCGGCTGTCAAGGACCTGCCTGATGAAATGGCGGATGTACTATTTGTACTAATCTGTTTGGCCAATCAGACGGGGATAGATCTTACTGAGGCGCTGAGCGTAACTTGGAAAAGAAATCAATCAGAGATAAAGAACGGCATGCCAATAATAAAAAACTGAAATAGTCTTTAGTCCCTTAGTCAGTCTACTGGGTTCACCTTGTGTAGCTGCTTTAGCCTAGGTCAATTTTTAAGTCAGCTTCGCGATGTCTTATCCTCTATAAAAGTTTAATTTGGATGTAGTTACCATTCTGATAGTAATCATTGCATCTCTATCGGAGATCACAAAGAATGGAGGATTGGCTAATACAATTAAGCTAAGTTTATACTTTTTCTTACCGTCGGAGATATCCTCTTCCTAGCGTTGCAACCTCTGGTGTTTTTTCTCGTCTTTAGATCGGATATTCGTTATTCATCCTGCCCTAGCGACCTCATAATCCTTATACAGGAGTAGGAAAATCTCTATACTATTCTATCATCACTTAGAACTAAAACTTAGGAATCATGACCAACAGACTTATTAAGCCCTCCTTCTTGTTTATGCTAGCCTTTATGTGTTGTTTAGCTTTACACTCAATGCACAATGGAATAAAGGTGTTAAAGGGAGCGGCAATGTTATCGAACAAAACCGTAACCTCTCAGGCTTTCAGAAGGTAAAGGCGAGCAGCGGGGTAGACGTAGTGGTGATGCAAGAAGCCAAGATAAAGTAGTGGTGAAAGCTGATGATAATTTGGCGGATAAGATCACGACCAAAATTGACGGAAATATCCTGGTGGTAGGGGTGGAACGCAATACCTCTATTAGAAATGCTAAATCTTTCAAAGTAATTAGTTACAGTTAGTTCGTTGAAAGGCATTATGTCGTCCGGCGCTCGATGTTTACTCTGAAGGCTCTATTCAGTAGATGCGTTAGAAGTTAAGGCAAGTGGCAGGGAGCGACCTTAAGTTAGATCTAAATGTAAAGGAGTTGACCTGCGATATTAGCGGTGGTTCGGATGCAAATATCAAAGGGAAAGCACAGTATATGTCGATCACAGCTCGCGGCGGTAGTGATTTTGAAGGAAAAAACCTAACGGCTGAGAATTGTAAGCTCAAAGTTCAAGGCGGCTCCGATGCTTATGTGTATGTAACGGGTGAGATTTCGATGGAGGCGCATGGCGCTAGCGACATTCATTACAAAGGAAGCCCGAAGATCACTTATCAGCGATCTTCCGGTGGCTCTGATATCTACGGAAATTAGTAGCCTACATTCTAATGCCTATTAATACGTGAAAAGGGAGTTGATTAATTCCCGTTTTCACTCCTTAATATCCGCTTGTAAATACACTTATCACTGGTAAAAGTGATATTGGCACCTCTGGTCCTATCGGGTTGTGACTGTGGTGCCCTCCTTTTTTATCCTTCTTCGACAAATCTCATGGACAGTCATAAGATTAGGTGAATAAGCACTGCTGACGATTACTGTCAGTAAAGCGTTGCCTTTCATTTTTGAGTGTATCCAAACACGAGATTTGCCGAAGAATCGTTTTTATAAAGAGAAAGCTACAGTTGGAACCAACGCGTGAATTTCAGTACTAAACCTAGGTCTTTTGTTTTCCATTCTGGGATGCCGAAGTTGTTGCCCAAGACCACATACAAGTCCGACATAGGAGCATAGCGCCATTGGAGCCGGCTATTGATGTTCAGTTTTGGCGAGGGTATTGTATTGGAAAAAGTAGTCCAAAACAGCTTGTTGCTGAATGATACTTCTACCCTTGGAGCAAAAGATGTATCCCTTCTTTACCATAATCGTTCAGGTTTACCCAATTATAGATATAGCGTAATTCCAGATTTAACCACGGTCGAAATTTCAAGCGTATATAATTGTTGAGTGATACTCGCTGCTGCCCGTATAAAACCCACCAAAGTCAATCACGGTGCCAAAAGAAAAAGCCTTCTGGGATCACTATCATAACAAAAAAGTACCGATAGTAAGTATATCTTTCAACGGGCAATAATCCATCGTCTTCCCCAATCGGATTGAAAGGGAATAATAGCTGGATTTCTTCTCGTCTTACGCCCAATCGATTTGACTTTGATTGGCCAGATCAATTCGTAAACAAAAGAACTTGTGCTCTCACTGAACTTGCCACCTTCATTTAGATAGAAACTGTGTCGTAATCGAGGCCCGTGGAAAACTACATTTTCCCTGCTCTGGATAAAAATCCCAGGCTAGCCAATTGTAGTTTCTGGAGGTATCCAATGCGGACGGTGGTATCTCGTAGCGGATCATAATTGAATAGTCGGGGAGTGAACCCCATGGCTGGGGGTAGTTCTTATCTAGTGAAAATACAGTGTATAAACCCGAAGATTTTTAGAGCTATATTTCATTGTCCATTCCAATGATCATTATTCTTTTTTGCCGTTGGTTGATCCAGGAATGCGCGATGGTAAGCTGTTGTACTGGAAAAGTTACCACTTTCAGAGCGATAGTTGAATTCAGCACCAGCAACGCGGTTGAAACTTTGTTCGGGAACGTCCCCCTCAGATGTTTGTTGCTGGTTGGTAATAAAACCTCTAAGGGAAGACCTTTTTAGAAGACGACGTTGAAACGCAGCGACCGTATAGTTTTGGGCGGGGAAGCCATCGCGGAAGTGGTCTGTGGTATTCATTAAGTGATGCGCCATTTGTCGCTTAGGTCCCACTGAGCCTAGCCCCAAAGGCAATGGGAATGTCTGGCCTGACGAAGCCCAATCTTGCGGGAAAAAAAGGCTTGATCTCCCAATTGCCGAAAGTTTCGATTAGGTCGTTGTTCTCTAAAAAGAAAGGGCGACGCTCTGGGAAAAAGATATTGAAACGACTGAGGTTGATTTGCTGTCGATCTACTTCAACGGTTGAAAAATCTGGGTTGATGGTTAGGTCGAGATTGAGGAAGGGGTGATGGCAACCTTTGCATCGATACCCGCGTTGGCTTTGTGCGTTGTCGATTTCAGCGCTGAAATTGCGGTTGAGGTTGCCGGAGAGATAGGGAGGAGCGAGCATTGCTGCGCTCTTTAGGTAGCGGGGCATTCCAGCTTAAAATACCGGTATATCCCAGATCTGTATCTGAAAAGTTAGCCGGGTAATGTGTCCAGGTAGATATCTGGTTGCGTTTCATATCATTTCTGATAAAGTTGATACCCCATTCCTGCTGGTCATACTGATACCTGAGGCTTTTGAAAGGGATTGCTATTTCTGCTGTCCAGCTGCTATCGATCCCTTGTTTGACTTCGCTATACCAAGCGATATCCCAACTGAGATCAACGCTTGTACTGGGATCTATACCTTCCGATTGCGCACCTTGCGCATTGACAGCAAAAAGAAGCCATGCGTGTTTTGCATAGCAGGATCTAGTACAATTCCAATACCGTCATCACTGAAAATTGATCCCTTTTCAAGGATTCAAGAATGTATTGATTATTAAGTTGATTTGCACTTAAAGCCAAAGTAGATGAAATCTTGGTCATGCGTGATGAGGACTTTTGTTTGCGCCTTAGCGTACCAATATCATTAGGACGATGTTCCAAAATTCACCTAGAGGCTCAATTCCTGACCAGGCGCTTTCAGTCAGTGCTCCATCAATGGTTATAGGCCCAGACGCTAACTGAATAGCAGCTTTGGGTTTTTTCTGTGACTTGACTATATGTGCTCGCTTTTAGGCATAATTACTAGGAGAAGAAAGAAGAACTTCTTCATGATACAAAAGTGTTTAATTGCAATATTGGGCCAACTGGAGCTGTTCCAGAGGAACCTAAGATGGCAGTAGTTAAGGGTGATATTTAAACATAGACAAGTCCCCTGTACCATTCTGGTACAAGAGCATCTTATCTTGTAGGCATAAATTTAAATGGGCGCGGAAGGCTATATAACATAGCCAAGCCGTGTATATGGACGTATATTACTAAGTTTAACTAGGCCCTGATCTCATCAGGCCCACACCGTAACTTCCGTACTTCACTGTTGTCATCCCGTAACAACGGATAAGAATTGGGATGGCTTTTGCGTCACCGATCATTCCCAAACTCTTGGTTGCGGCGACTCTCACCTGCGGATTTTCATGATATAGAAGAGGCAGTAAGGTGGAACAGATTCCTTATCCTTGAGTTTGCCCAAACCGACAATGGCATCCAAATTATAGGAAGAGCCTTCTGTTATAAAAGTTGAGAGAAGTGGAACAGCACAAAAATTCCCATACTCACCAATCTTCTCAATCGCCTCAGACAGTTGCTCTTCCGGCCATCTTTGATGGCTTTCCAAAAATGGTGGTTCCTTTAGGTACTCCAATATCCGCAATCGCTTGCACGGCGGATAACTGAAGATGTGGTTGACGGAATCCAGAAAAGGCTGAATTAGAGGTAACGATTCCGGTAGTTCCAGCTCTCCGATCGATCGAATTGCCATCTCTTGAACCCATCGATCTGTATCATCGAGTAATTTCGCTAATACACCGAAACTTTGGGGCGCTTTGATCTCTCCCAATGCCCATGCCGATAGAGAGCGAATCTGAGCAGATCGTGTTGTAGCAATTGCTCTAGTGTTGATCGAGCATCTAGATTTTCTTCTTCTCCGGCTTGCCATATCAAAGGTGAGTTGATCAACAGGGTCGTGTATGTGTTGTTGTAGCATGGTGTGCGAAAGGGAGTTGTTAGGAGCATTAAGTTGAATACAAGCAGAAAAGATCGTTATAAGTCCAAGAATCAGTAAGCCTGTTTTGGAAGCTAACCCTAGATTGATCTGTGGCTTGTTGCCTGCGTTGATGACATGCTCCACACGGTTTCGGAGGTGATTCATTTGCCCAATGGAGGATACTAATTTGTATCTATTAGTTGGTAACAGTCGAGTGATTTGCACCAGTTGAGCGGCATAGTCGAATGGAGACACCTCTTGATGCACGACCCATTGATCTGCTCGTTTTTCGCTTTCTAGTTGTGCCCTTCTAGCCAATAACCACAAAGGGTAATTCCACCAGAAAAAACTACAGGCTATTCTTCGCACGATATTTGGGATATAATCTCGATGTCTAATGTGAGCAGCTTCGTGCAATAAGACGGTCTTGAGTTGTTCTTTAGGCCAGTTCAAGGCAATTTTAGGTAAAACGATGACAGGCTTACGGTCTCCAAATGTGAAAGGGACTTGCGTATTTTCATCGATTATGAATCTGGAAGTGGAAGCTCATGTATCCCTGCTAAGAAGACCATACCTGAAGGGCTAGGGCGTCGGTGCTAACAACCTGAGTAGATTTTCGAAGTCTCCTCAATAACCAAAGTTCCCAAAGTAGGTGAGATAGAAGGCTGATGCTTCCAAATATCCAAATCAAAATTAAAATTGTAGCCGCTATTTGACGCTTAGATGAGCGAGGTTGAGTTAAGGATCTAAGGTGTAGATATCTTCAATAACAGATTGTTGAGTAGTACCCGTACAAGCCTTTTCCTGCGGGCCTCTTCCTTACTTTTGACTAAGCCAAACTTGACTTCCTTATCCGCTGGAGGGAGATTATGGTGAGCGTTCGGAGCCAGCGTAGTTTTCATATGCCAGGCTGGTAGGACATATGAGCTAATCGGTAAGAAAGCCAATACAAAGAAGAATAATTGTACAGAAAGGTATCTCACTTTTGCTTGATACCGCCGGGTGAGTAGATAAGCCAACCAGGCGAATGCTACAATCAAGGCTGACTTAGCAGCCAGTAGACCAAGGGTTGGAGCAACAATCATAGTTTACCTTTTTTCTTACGGGCTTCCTCAATAAGATCGCTAATTCATCTAATTCTGCTTCTGACATCTGCGTAGAATCTAGATTAAGCAGAGTAGAAACAACTTTTGGGGCAGATCCCCCAAAATACGTTTTGACGACATGCTTAAGGGCAGATTGTTCTGCCTCCTGTGCTTCTACTACGGGTCGTATATGTGTTTTTTTTCCCGCTTCTCTTTGACGCAGATATCCTTTGTTTTTGAGAATGTAAATGGAAACACGGATGGTGTTATAAGAAGGGTTATCAGAAATTTTGTCTACTACATCCTTTACACTTGCTTCGCCAAGTCGATGGATAATCTCCATTATCTGGCGCTCTCTTTTGCTGAGGTCAGAATAGTCAGGCATCTATGTGTAATTTTTTTTACACTACAAGGTAGGTGTATTTAAGAACAAAGCAATTTTGTGTAATTTTTTTTACACATGTGGTTGGATTTGTCTTTATCTCGTCTACAGGAATCTCCCATCTATCTACTCCTGCTTACCAGCTAGCTATTCGATTTCCGACTCAATTCGAAAGCCCTTTAATTGGAGATCAAATCACCAAACAATTTATTATGAAAGAGATCACCTGCTGTTTTTTCTTATTGCTTTCTAGTTTAATAGCTGTTGGACAAGGGCAAGACCCATTACAGGGGATAGAAGAAAAGATTCATGAAGCACAAGATCAGTCCTTTGCTGAACAGGCTGATAAGGTAGCGCCATTATTAGCAAAGTTGGAACAAATGGAAATGGCGGAATGGCTTGACTATTGGAAGGCTTATGCGGCTTATCAAGGAGCCATTTACCTCATGGTTCAAAAAGACTATAAAGGGGAAATGCCTATGCAAAAAAAGGATTAGAAATCCTTGGACAGAAATCGAAACTTAACGATGAGGAATACGCAATGATGGGATCCTTGTATAGCCTTTCCATCACTTTTAATCCAGGAGAAGCTATCGGTCTATCTGCTAAGGCGCGTAAGCACTTCAACAATCACTCAAGCAGAACCCGACAATTTACGTGCACTTTTAGGGATTGGTAGAGCCGATTTCTATAAGCCCAAACAATATGGCGGGGGAAAGGAAGCTGAAGCATTTCTGCTCAAAACTCTAGCTGCTCCTGATCAATATTCTAGCCATCCAATGCACCGACCTGGGGTAGAGATGATGCCTACTATTATTTAGCTGCATTTTATCAAGGGAGAGTAGAACTGACGATGCGAAACTGTACTGTCATAAAGGACTAAAAGAGTTTCCTAACCATCATTTGTTAGCTGAATTGTTGGCGAAACTATAATCTAGGAACATGCGGTTGACTATTCTATTGTTGCTATTTGCACAAGTTTTGCAAGCACAGCTCACTATAAGTGGTACAGTGAGGGATGAAAAAGGGGAGGCGGTGCCTTTCGCTAATGTTTACTTGAAAGAAGTATTTGATGGGACTTCGACTGATGAAAAAGGTGCTTTCACATTTAGTACGGAATCAAAAGGAATGATGGTCTTGGCCGTAAGTTGCCTGGGTTATATGAACTATGAACAAACAATCGATGTAGAAGGTGCTGTGGAGCTAGAGATTGTGTTGGGAAAGGAAGCAATCAGTTGGCTGAGGTGGTTATTTCGGCTGGGGCTTTTGAAGCAAGCGATGAGAAGAAAATTACGATGTTGAAGCCCTTGGATATTGTGACTAATGCGGGTGCTTCTGTGATGTATATGGTGCCTTACAGACCCTGCCTGGTGTTTCACAAGTGAATGATGAACTGGCATTTTTGTTAGAGGAGAGAGGCCTATGAAACGCAGACTATTATTGATGGGGCTTTAGTGGCCAAGCCTTTCTTTGGTGAGACTCCAGATATCCCATCCCGTGGTCGTTTAATCCTTTTCTCTTCAAGGGAACCCTATTAGTACCGGCGGGTACTCGGCTGAATTTGGTCGTGCTTTGTCTTCTGTTTTATTGTTAAACACGTATGACATTCCCAAGGATAGCGAGTATAGCTTGAGTATGAATGCGGCTGGAATTGGGGCTTCTCGTGTGAAAGTATGGAACGAGCGGACGGCCTTCTTGTTTTCTGGGAGTTATACGAATCTGGAGCCATTGTTTTCCTTAATTCCTCAGAATAGAGAATGGCTAAAAGCGCCCAACGGAGCAGGAGCGGCTATGGGTTTTCGGCATCGATATGAGAGTGGTGCAATGCTGAAGTCCTATTTTCAATACCAACATGGAAGTATAGGAGTCGCTTTTCCCAATGCTAACCAACCAGAGACCAATTCCACCTTCCGAGGCAATAATGACAAAATATTTTGGAATACGGCTTATAGGGCTTTTTGGGTAAAAATTGGTCCCTAAAAGCAGTGATTGGCCTCAATTATGATGATGACGGAAATACGCTGAATGAAAGTGTTTTTGGCTCAGAAGAATGGGCCGTACAGTCCCGATTTACCTTGAGCCGGGAGTGGTGGCCTGTACTTTGGAAGACGGGAGCCGAATGGGTGGAATCCAAAGGAGATTACTATTTCAATGAATTAGGGTCTAATCTTTCTGACACTTATACTGCCGTTTTCAGTGAGTTAGATTGGAAGATTTTTAGGAAGTTGGCGGCGAGGATTGGGGTGAGAGGGGAGCATAGTCAGCTGCTGGGGGCCGGAAATATAGCGCCACGCCTTTCCCTCGCCTATAAAACTGGAGCAAAAAGTCAGGTTTCCTTGGCCTATGGTCAGTTTTTTCAGCAACCGGAACCCATGTTTCTGTGGGGGAGAGATCCTTTGAATTTTGAACAGGCGGCCCATTACATTTTTAATTATCAGTGGATTACAGATGATCAGACCTTTCGAATAGAACTTTATCAGAAGGACTATGATCAATTGGTAAAACAGGAAGGTTTTGGATACAACAACAGTGGCTTTGGACATGCCAAAGGTATAGACCTCTTCTGGCGAGATAAAGCCTTGTTGCCTGGGCTGGATTATTGGCTGTCTTATTCCTTGCTGGATGCAGAGCGATTATACCGGGATTTTCCGATTGCTTGCGACACCGACTTTTACCACGAGGCACACTTTGAATGTAGTGGCAAATTATCGAACTAATGTCCGGACTAGGTTTGGTTTATCCTATACCTTCGCCAGCGGACGCCCATACTACAATCCTAATAATCCCGAGTTCTTATCTGATCGGACTAAAGCTTATCATAACCTCAATCTAAATGCCAGTTACTTGACTTCAATTTCTGGCAATTTTACGGTACTTTATGTATCATTCCGCAATCCGCTACAGTTCGAACAGGTTTTTGGATATACTTATTCTGATGATGAGAGCATAGGGTGGCAAGACTACCTGCCTCAGATTGGTCTATCTTTGCTGGAGTTTCGATATCGTTTGAAGATCGCTACTAGAAGCTATGAGTAATTTTCAGGAAAAGACAAATGTAAAGACGGTTGGCCTACACCTGCTGTTTTGGGTCATTTACCTGTTCCTCTGGGCAGCTAAGGACCTCGCATTCCATATAACTTTTTGGACAACCTTCGGACCAATGCGGTGACTGGTTGGCACTATGTACCTTTCGTATATTTCAACCTATTCTATCTAGTGCCTAGGCTTCTTCTTAAAGGAGGTATACTCGATACCTCTTAGCCATTGTTCCTGGAATTTTGCTCGTGACCATCATCTCGTATAACCTACACTATTGGTTGTTTTCTTCCCGCCTGGAAGGGACTATGCAAACGGCAATTTTCTTTAGGTCATGGGAAGGACTGGCGGTAATCTTTACAGAGGTGTTGATCCTGGTTGCTCTTTCCATGACACTCTATCTATTGCAGCAGTGGTACCAAAAGGAGCGATACGCTAAGGAGTTGGAAAGCAAAAACTGGAGGCAGAGCTTAACCTACTGAAATCACAAGTCAATCCTCACTTCTTGTTTAATGCCTTGAATTCAATTTTCGTAATGATGGAGAAGGACCGCCCTAAGAGCAGATCCATGTTATTGCAACTATCGGATGTTCTTAGTCACCAACTGTATCAAACTCAAAAGAGAAGTGTCCCGCTGCAATTAGAAGTGGATAATTTTGAAAATTACATCGATTGGAACGTACCCGACATGGCGATTTAGCCAAGGTAAAAGTAGATATCCAGGAAAACCTTAATGGGCACCTCATTGCCCCCATGTTACTGTTGCCTATCGTCGAAAATGCTTTCAAGCATAGCAAAAGCAATACAGATTACTGGATCAATATAGGACTTGGATTGGAGGAACATCAGTTGTCTTTTCAGGTTGAGAACTCTCAGGGCCAAAATAACAAGCCGGAAGGAGGCATTGGTTTGGCCAACTTGAAGCGACAATTGGGACTGCTATACCCGAATAAACATCACTTGACGATCGATCAAGATCAGAATGCTTTTGCAATCGACCTAAAATTGAATTGGATGATCACCCGCTGTCTTATAGTAGATGATGAGCCTTTAGCTCGTGAAGGATTGGAGCAATACGTGCGAAAGATGCCAGGTCTGGAGTTGATTGGTTCCTGTCAAAGTGCGATTGATGCCTTGGCCTTTTTGCAAAAGGAAAAGCCAGATTTACTTTTCTCGATATACAAATGCCAGAGATGACTGGTTTGGAGTTATGAAATCCCTTACGCATCCTCCGAAGGTTATCTTTACAACCGCTTATCGAGAATTTGCGGTAGATGGGTTCGATTTAAACGCAGTAGATTATCTAGTTAAACCCATATCCTTTGAGCGATTTGCTCGGGCCGTTCAGAAAGTACAGCAAGTCTAAAACCTTCATCTATTGCTCCCCCTCCCCAAGAAGAGTATATCTTCATTAAAAGCGATGGACAAATCATCAAGATTCCTGTCTCCGACATTATCTAATGCGAATCTGCAAAAGATTATGTGTTTATCTATACACAAGCCAAACGCTTTATGGCTTTACTGCCACTGAAACAATTACTGGAGAATTTGCCCACAGACAGCTTTATGCGAGTCCATCGATCCTATCTTGTAGCAACAATCGGCTGTTGATCGCTTAGAAGGGAATCATCTATATATAGGCGAAATCAAGGTGCCGATCAGTCGAAGTCTGCATGATGAAATTTATGAACGCGTGATTCGAGGCCGACTACTAGAGCGGTGATGGGTTACCTAGCAGCACTTGCTTATCCACAAACCTTTACTTCTTGCCGTAATTATTATATATTTGTAGTTGAAATGAGATTTTTTCTCAAAATCGACACAAATTACTTTGCAATAGATGATAATTCGGCTAACTATAGAAAACTTCCTTTCCTTCAATGAGAAGACAGAGATTCTGCTAACGCCAGGAAAAAGCCGGGCGTTACGAGATCATGTGGTGAAAGGAAATCGAAGCCGAGATGTTGATATTCTTAAGTCAGCCCTAATTTACGGAGCTAATGCTAGCGGTAAGTCCAATATTGTTAGAGCTGTAAATTTCATGAAGCGACTAGTGGTTAAGGGAAGCCGTAATCAACAGTTTATTGACTATGCTAAATTCAAGCTTGATAGTGCAGCTGTTGACCGCGATTCACAAATTGAAATTGAGTTCCATTACCGAGGCTATAATTATGCCTATGGCTTTATTTTCAATAATCAAATGATTTCCCAGGAATGGCTTTTTACCTTTAACAAAGAGAGAGATTATAAGATATTTGAACGCACCACTGTATTGGACGAAGTTGAGATTAGTTTTTGGCAAACTCGCTCTCGCCAAAGAAGAACTAAACGACTAGAATATATTGCCAAGGATACCTTGCCGAATGAGTTATTTCTCAATTCCAGCAATCATCGCAACATCTTTGGTATTAAAGGTATTTTTTCCGATAACAGATTCTTATCGATGGTTCGAAGAGGCCCTGACAGTGGTTTTCCCTGATTCAAAATTGATGGGAATGGAAGTGAATATCGATAGCGATATGGAGATGAAAGAGGTGTATCAATGTTTTTCTCGCTGAGTTGAAACAGGGATCAGCGGACTGGAAACTAGCTCTGTGGATTTCTTTAGCCATGATGTAAACCTGCCCGAGGCGATCAAACGTAAGATTGTGGCCGATCTCAAGTTAGGAGCGTGCTATCATTACCTCACTCGATAATATACGTTATTCCCTAGCGCGTCTAGAAGACGGTTCCTTAGATGCCATGAAGTTGATGACCAAGCATAAGATCAAAAATGAAGATCGATATGCCTTGTTCGAGATGAACGAAGAATCCGATGGAACCCAACGTTTAATGGATATAATTCCTGCTATCACGGAAATTGGCCAGAGAGGAAAAGGTTTTTGTGGTTGATGAAATCGATCGGAGCCTTCATCCCAACCTCACTTTCAAGCTTTTCGAAATCTTCTTCCGGGAGTCTAAAAATATGCGGAGCCAACTCATCTGCACCACGCATGAAAGTGAACTGCTTAACCAGACCTCTTCCGCAAGGATGAAATTTGGTTTGTGAAAAAAAATAAATTCGGAGAATCAGATACTTATTCGCTGGAAGAGTTCCGACCCAGGAAAGATAAAGATATTAGGAACGGGTACCTGGTGGGCCGATATAATGCTATTCCCAAGTTTTCATTAATGGAGGGTATGCCCTGGAAAAACAAAACGACAAATGGGCAGAAAACGAAAAGGATTTAAAACGAAAAAGTGGGCTTTCGGGATGCTCGCCTATTTGTCATTGCTACCGAAGGACAAAAAACGGAACTCAAATACTTCTCCGACCTCAATGCTGAGGAATACTTTCCCAATAATAATGTCAAAGTGGAGGTAATCCCTTCTGAAGCAGGCCGAAGTGCTCCTCGCCATGTCCTGCAACGTTTGGATGACTTTCGTCGCAAATACAAGATCAATGAGGATGATGAATTATGGATGGTGGTTGATCGAGATTTTCACAGTTGGACTATAAAGGAGTTATCCGAATCTAGGCAATTGTGTATGCAAAAGAACTACAATTGGGGATCTCCAACCCCTGCTTTGAATTGTGGCTTTTACTTCACCTGATAGATATTGAACGGCTTTCCGATAAAGAAAAGAACAAACTGAAATGGAACAAGCGTCGAGGCAAACGAACGCATTGTGAGTACTTGCTTTGCGAACATTTGGGTAATTATAGTAAAAGCCATCCCGACTTTTCTCAACTCCTCCCTCACGTCGAATTAGCCATCCAACGTGCCGACCGCCTCACTAATAATGGCAAAGTTGATCTTTTCGAATCCCTCGGCACAAACCTTCAAGAAATTGGTTCGGAAACTTCTAAGGTAGTTAGCCTCCTTCGTCCAATCTCATGAACAATCATAAAATGACATGCATCGCGAGATTTATCGAAGAACCATAAGTGACAAAGACTTCAATTTAAAACAAGGCACACCTAATATGCTACAGGATTAAGTACTGGGCCTACCTTAGTAGGAAATAAGAGCAGCTTATTCCGGGGTTAAAAAATCAATAGCCTGAAATTTGGCGACCTCCCGAAATCCAATCTCTTGATAGATCTTATTGGAAGTCGGGTTTCCAGCATCAGTAAATAGTGTACAGAATTGATAGCCTTGAGCAAGTAAAGTCAGGCATAAGTTACCCACACAACTACTGGCATAACCCCGTTTCCGAAATGCCTTTGGAGTAAATACAGCATTGATGGATACCCCGTTCTTTGTACCTCTAGTGGAAGCCGCCATACTTACAATCTGCCCATCTTCCAAAGGTATAGGCGATCTGCATCCAGCATGCGTTTAGCCCTTTCCATCTCTTCACCGCGAATGTCTTGGCCAATTGCCTCCTCATGAAATTGAATAAGCCATTGAGCAATAGTAGGCTTGTCAGCTTGGATGGCTTTTCTGAATGCCCCACTAGTCTCGCCTATTTTACTTACTTCATTCAGTTGGAAACACGCTGTCCCATATGAACCTTCCAGGCGATGCCGGTCTGCTTTTGCCAAGCTTCCGCAAAGTCAATAGTCAGGGCTTTAGGAGCGACTAAGCCAGGGATAATATGATTATGTTCTTTACAGTAGCTATGGCAACCATTCTACTGCAGATGGAATGGCATCCACCTCCCCGTAAAAGGTGAGATTTCTTCCGGGAGTTTGGAGGGCGGCCAGTATGTTTTATTATCAGCTGCAACGCTAAATAGTAGGCAGTTTTCAAAGGGGTATTTTCCTGCTGCTATGCCAAAGGCCAAACCCTATAATTAAATTATTAGCTGCTTCTGCCTGTTCTAGTAAAGCAAATTATCGGCAATAAAGTCTTTTGCTTGATGGTATTGGATAATCCTCATAACTATATAAGGTCCTTTGATGTTCCATTAGTTCCCATGGCTAGATGAGGGAGGAATAGAAAACTCAACGGGTACTCCTTGGGTTCATTGGTCAATGCAGCATACCTGAATCAGGTTTATGTCATTTGACGTAGTATCAGATACTCGCTGGAGAACAATATTTACCAGAAGTTCAACCGAAATAATATAGTAGGTCTATACGGAGAATAAAAATTGGGTGATCAGAGAAGCTTACTTAAAGCGGTTTAATAAATTTGGTTACGACGAGGACTATTGAACGTATTTTTTGTGACGAATTAAAAAGATTTTACATCTTCACTGATTAACAAAAATATTCTCTGATCATTTTGTGTTTCAGCCCAAAAAGGCTGAACTGGATTTCTGAATTAGACGCAATATTTTCAGCGAAAGTCAAAATATAAACAGCATGAAAGAAGCCGTTGTCATCTCTACTGCCCGGACCGGGATTGGAAAAGCCTATCGAGGTACATTTAATAATACCAATGCGCCTACTATGGGTGGTTGGGCTATTGCAGAGGCGGTGGCTCGTGCAGGAATAGACCCTGCTGAAGTAGATGATGTTATCATGGGGTGTGCTTTGCCCCAGGGAACTTCTAGTCCTAATATTGGACGCTTAACTGCTTTAGCTGGCGGGTTGCCTGTGACAGTACCAGGCATGACAATCGACCGCCAATGTTCATCTGGAATGATGGCTATTGCAACTGCTGCAAAGCAGATTGTTCATGATGGAATGCAAGTTGCAATTGGGAGGTGGATTGGAATCCATCAGCCTTGTGCAGAATGAGAAAATGAATACACACCGAATGTTGGACCGCAATTTGATTGCTAAGCATAAAGATGTTTATATGCCGATGCTTCAAACAGCTGAGATAGTAGCGAAGCGGTATAATATTAGTCGAGACGCACAAGATGAATACGGTTATCAAAGTCAAATGAGAACAGCGGCAGCACAAGCAGCTGGCAAATTTGATCAAGAAATATTTGAAGTCACGACTAATATGGGCGTGATGAATAAAGAGACAAAGGAAATCTCGTTTCATGACAAGACTTTAGGTAAGATGAAGGGAATCGCCCAAGCACTACTTTGGAAGGTTTGGTGGATTAAGGTTGGTCAACGAAGGCGGAACAATTACCGCTGGGAATGCCAGTCAATTATCAGATGAGCTTCCGCTTGTGTGTTGATGGATGGAAAATTAGCAGAACAGCGTGGACTGGAACCTTTGGGCGCCTACCGTGGTATCGCTGTGGCGGGTTGCGAGCCAGATGAAATGGGGATTGGACCCGTATTTGCCGTGCCGAAATTGCTGAAGCAGCATGGTTTGAAAGTGGAGGATATTGGATTGTGGGAATTGAATGAAGCCTTTGCTGTGCAAGTGATCTACTGTCGTGATCAACTTGGAATTCCTAATGACTTATTGAATGTGAATGGAGGAGCCATCTCTATCGGCCACCCATACGTATGACTGGGTCCCGAATGGTGGGACATTCACTAATCGAAGGAAAGAGAAGAGGAGCGAAGTACGTGGTTTGTACTATGTGTGTTGGAGGCGTATGGGAGCAGCTGGTCTTTTCGAAGTATATTAAAAGTGAACTTTCCAACCTGCATAGTTACAAAGAAAGAACTAGCGTAAGGGTGCAGGTTGGAACCGTTTGAGTATCCTGTCTTATGAGTACACTGACAATGATTCGGCATGCGCAAGCCTCTTTTATGAAGGCTAACTATGATCAGCTTTCAGCTTTGGGAGAGGAACAGTCTCGTGTGCTAGGGCGATACCTTGCGGAAAAGGGAATGACCTTTGACAAGATTTATATTGGCCCGCTCAAAAGGCATTGGCAAACGGCAGCAGGGGTGCAGGAAATTTTTGCAGAGCATGGCCTTCCGTGGCCAGAGCCTATCTTATTGGAAACTTTGGGACGAGCATAAGGGAATGGAAGTGATGGCGAGTTTTGATGCCGGAGTTGATTAGTCGCTTTGCCATTTTGCAAGAATGGAAGCGTCAAGCTGAAGAACAACCTAAGAAGGCTCGCCGCTATCAATTGCTTATCTTCAATTATGTGATGGCCTTATGGCAAAGGGCGAATTGGATGTGCGAGAGCATGGCCTAGCTCCCTGGTCTGATTTTAGAGCACAGGTAGATTCTGCGATGAAACAGATGGTGAGTGAAAATGGAAAAGGGATGAAGGTGGTAGCTTTCACTTCTGGTGGGACTATGTCTGCGGCAGTGGGCTATGCTTTGAAGATCAATGCTGATGAAAAGATTGTGGAACTGAATGGCATCGTCCAAATACAGCTATGTCAACCTTTCTTTTCTCGGAAGATCGACTAACTTTAAAATCCTTTAATGAATTGCCACATTTAGAGGAAAAGATGATTACTTACGTATGATGGATAGGACTTTTTGACTTCTCCGATAGTGTAACTAGAGAGGTAATGATAAGTCGAAATTAACAACAAATTATGTCGAACAATTGGAATGATAAGGCTAAGGCCGTTCGTAAAGGAGAGGAATTGGATCTACAAAAGCTAGAGCCTTTTTTACAAGAGCAGTTGGGGATGAGTGATGCTGCACTTAGTCTTGAGCAGTTTCCAGGTGGTTTTTCGAACCTAACTTATCTAATCCGATTGGGCGAGAAAGGATTTGTATTACGCCGTCCACCTTTTGGCGCAAAGATCAAGTCCGCCCATGATATGGGCAGAGAGTATAAAATTCTTAATGCTTTATCTGTATCCTATAATAAAGCACCTAAGCCTTTGCTCTATACAGAGGACGAAAGTATAATTGGTGCTCCTTTTTATGTGATGGAGCGAGTGGAGGGGGTCATTCTACGGCCTAAAATGCCTGCTGAAATGATCCAGCGCCCGACATTATGAATGGAGTGGCTTCGTC
>JALQPE010001367.1:0-20745 GCA_030407315.1 Asparagopsis taxiformis | reverse complement strand
AATTCTAACTAAAATTAGAAATGATCCAGGGAGTTATTGGCGCTCGTAACGGTATCGAAGCGGTCGCCCGGGTTGGTTCATGTGGATTGGGAGAGGCTTATGAATATCTGGAAAGCACGGCGCTGGGCATCGGCGCCATCGCCGCCGTCAGTATTGCGCCGGTTCGCGACGCATCGGCGGAAAACCGTGTTGCGCGCCGTCACCGGTGTGTCCAGCAGATCGGTCGTCAGCCAGGTGTTTCTGCGCCTGGGTCAAGGTCGTCAATGAGAAGGGCAAAGGGCTGGTCCGCATTGAGTATATGGGCGGACCCGAAATCACGCCGCCGTTCCAACAGGCCCAGGCGCTGAAGCGCGGCCTGTTCGACGTTCTGTATGCACCGGGTGCGTTCTACGCCGGCGACGTTCGCGAGGTCGATGCGCTGATCGCTCGAACGTGCCAATCGGTACCATGCGCAAGAATGGCGCGATCGCCTATTTGAACACCTTGTGGCGGGCGCAACTGAAACGCGCAACATCCTCGGCTGGTTCGACACCCATGTCCGCTTCCATATGTATTCTAGGGCCCAACGCTAAAACCGACGATCCACAGAACCCGGCCGGCCTGTCGACGATGCTGAAAGGCATCAAGATGTTCTCGACCCCGACCTTCCGCGAATTCCAGATCAGGTTGGGCGCGACTCCGGTCTCGCTGAAGATCACGGAAATCCTGTCCGCGATGGATAAGGGGGTGATCACGGCATGGGCTGGCATGGCTGGCCGAATATGGGATGACCGGTCTCGGCTTCTCACGCGTTATCAAGCAGCGGATCGACCCAACCTACTATCGCGGCAACATCCTGACGTTGGTCAATGCCCGCAAATGGGACGGGTTGCCGCAGAAGGTCAAAGACTTCCTGACGGCGCAGGCGATTGCCTATGAAGAGGGGGATTCGAAAACCTATGTTCGTGGCGAGGTTGAGCGCGAGCAGAACATCCTCAAAAAGGCCGGCATGACCGTGATCGAGCTAAAAGGGGATATCGGTAAAGCCTATCGCGAAATGGCCCATGAGATCGCCTGGGCGCGTCTCAAAAAGCGGTCGCCTAAGCATGTCGAGAAGCTGCGTCAGCTAATGTACGATCCGAAGCTGAACTAGCTTTCTGCACGGCTTCACGAACGTGAAACGCCTGATAAGCCTTTATGACGGATTGATCGCGGCGCTGGCATGGTTCGCGGGCGTCGCGGTCGTCGTCATATTCGTGCTCATCTTGCTCGATGTGACCGTGCGGGAAGTTGTCGGCAGCTCGCTGAAACTTCACGATCGCGTCGTCGAATATCTACTTCTGTATTTCACGATGTTCGCGGCCCCTTACCTCGTCCGAACCAGAGGGCATGTTTACATCGAGGCCGTGATCTCGAACGTGAACGAACGCGCGCGAGGGTTGTTGGAAATCGTCTCCTATATCGTCTGCGCGCTGGCCACGGGGCTGGTCGGGACACATTGCATTCATATTGCTCCTTGAGAAGATCGAGAGCGGCACGATCGACATCCGGGGCATCGATTTCCCGAGCTGGATGTTGGGGCGCCGTTGCCGCTTTGCTACGGACTCGTCGCGATCGAGTTTCTGAGGTTCCTGTTCGGTCGCGAAAGCATGTATCGGCGCGATAGTGCCGCGCCGGAGATCGCTCTAACACATGGCTTGGTACTGGGCCCTAGGAAACCCTTCTCGGGTTGGTCGTCGGCTGCATGGCGATTGGTATGCCTGTCGCCGTGGCCTTTATCGTCACGAATGTCATTGGCGTGATGTTGTTCATGGGCGGGCCTGCCAGGGCTGGTCCAGATTGTCGAGAACTCGACGGCTCTCATCAGCACCTACCAACTCGCGCCGGTACCGCTGTTTATCCTGATGGGGGCCCTCTTCTTCCATACCGGCCTGGCGCAACGTGTTTTCGACGCGCTCGACAAGCTCTTGGGCAATCTCCGCGGCCGGCTCGCCTATTTGACGGTCGGCGTGGTACGCTGTTCTCGACCATGACCGGCAATACGCTCGCGAACACCGCGATGCTCGGGTCGCTTTTGTCGCCCGAGATGAAGAAGCGCGGCTACAGCCGCAGCATGTCGATCGGTCCGATCGTCGGTGTCGGCGGGTTGGCCATGATCATTCCGCCATCCGGTCTGCCGTTCTCTTGGGCAGTGTCGCGAACATCGATGTCGGCAAGCTTTTGATCGCCGGGCTGATCCCCGGACTGATCCTTGCCGTCATGTTCGTGATCTATATCTGGTTGCACCTGAAGATCGTGCCGGACGCGGCGCCGTCCTAGACGTTCCCAGGGTGTCGCGGCGCGAGAAAACTGATCGCCATCGTCGTGAATATCCTGCCGATGTCGCTGCTTGTCGTGATGGTCATCGGCTTCATGTATTGGGCATCGCGACGCCGACGGAAGTCCGCGGCGTTCGGCGCCCTTGGCGTGATCATCTGGCGGTCGCCTTCCGCCAATTCAGCTGGGGTGCCTTCCGGACGTCGATCGTCGGCACCATGCGGGTCACCGGCATGGTGTTCTTCATCATCAGGGCTCGGCGGTCTTCTCGAATCTCCTAGGCCTTCTCGGGAGCCACGCGAGGGCTTTTGCAGTGGAGCACGGTTCGAGATCGCGCCCTGGGTTTTGCTGGCGGTGATGTTCCTCGTCCTGCTCTTTCTCGGCATGTTCATGGATCAGGTCTCGATGATGCTGATCACCGTGCCGATCTTCTTCCCCCTGGCCAGCCAGCTCGGTTACGACCTGATCTGGTTTGGCGTGATCGTGCTGTTGGCCCTCGAAATGAGTCTGATGACGCCGCCCTTCGGACTCCTCCTCTACGTCATGCTCGGGGGTGGCGCCGGAAGGGACGAAGCTGTCACACGTGGTCTATGCGTCAGTTCCGTTCCTGCTCTGCGACGCAATTGTCGTCGTGCTGCTCGTTGTCTTCCCGATCATCGCGCTCTATCTGCCCAGTCTGATGTCGTAGGCGCCAAAGGCGTCAGTTCAGAAAGAAAATCGTGCCGGAAAGATAGGCCGCGAAACACAGCCATGCGAGATAGGGGACAAGCAAGATTCGGCTGGCTTGTTTGAAATCCTAAGGCTCATCATGATCAGAACAGCAACGCAAACCGCGATTGCCAGGATCCATATGAACGCCAGCTGTGTGAGCTGCATCTCGAAGAAGACGAAGCTCCAGCAGTAGTTCAGGACCAGCTGGACGCCCATCAGGAAGAGCGCCGATCGGGCAAGCGGTTGGTTTCGCCTCGCCCACAGCAGTGCTGTCGAGATGCGATACACGCATTAAAGGATCGGCCAGACAACGCCGAACAGCCAACCCGGCGGATGAGCGGCGATTTGGTCAGGCCAGCATACCAGCCGTCGCTTCCCGGCCGGTCGAGGTCCCGACCACCGCGCCAATCGCGATCATCAGGACAGCAAGCCCGATTGCAATAACGACGGTGCGGCTCGTGCTGTCGGTGGAAACGGTTTGGTCTTCGGGTTTCATCATAGGCTTCCAAGTAGACCACAATTCGCGAGGGCCAATCCGCGCCCATGACCGTGGCTCCTTCCCGACCTTGCGCTGTCCACGTATCGGACGATGGACGGCGATGTCGGTGCGCCCAAAACCGCCGCTCCCTAAGATCGACACATCCGCCGATCACCGGCGGTGGTCGGGAGGGGACATGACCGAGAAATCAAACAAAGCCGCACAGCATGTCGATCACGTTGGCAGTCTGATCCGGCCGCCGGCTCTAAAAGAGGCGTGGTTTGCGGAAGAAGATGGCAAGATCAGTGAAGCCGAATTGCAGACAGTTCAAGACACGGCGATCCAGGAAGCCGTGGCGTTGCAGGAGGATATCGCCTTGAATTCATCACCGATGGAGAGTTCCGCGAGGCGGCTGGTCGCGGGTTCCTGACGGCCGTCGACGGGTTTGGGTTCAAGCCGTCACAGCTGACCTTCCGCAACGAGCAAGGAGTCGAAACCGCAGCGCCGGCTCCGGTGGCGGCACAGAAACTCAAACGTCAGCGTCCAATCGTCGCCGACGACTTCCGCCTTCCTGAAATCCATCACGTCGCGCACGCCTAAAGTAACGATGCCGACGCCGTCCCACATGCATTTCGGGCATTTCGGAGAGGCCGCCGATCGGTCCATCTACCCGGACATGGATGCCTATTGGGATGATTTGTCACGGTATTTCGAGAGGAAATAGCGGAAACTCGCCGATGCGGGCTGTCGGGTTCTTCAGCTTGACGAAGTCCCGCTAACGCTCTGCTGTGACGACAATAATCGGGCCGTCGCGCGGTCGGCTGGCGACGACCCCGACCAGCTGATCGACCTGTATATCGACGTCGTCAATCGGGCGATCGCCGACCGGCATCGGACATCTGCGGGTCATTATGCATCTGTGCCGCGGCAACATGCAGGGCCTTTGATGGGCGACGGAGGATATGCACCGATTGCCGACAAGCTTTTCAACGAATGCAATGTCGACGCTTATCTCATGGAATATGACTCACCACGGGCGGGGGACTTTGCGCCTTTGGCCAATCTACCCGAAGGTAAGCGCGCCTATCTCGGCCTGATCAGCACCAAGAAGCCCGAGATCGAAGCTGGCGATATGCTGAAACAACGTCTTGAAGAAGCGTCGCGATACGCGCCGATCGATCGGCTTGGGCTGTGTCCGCAATGTGGATTTGGCAGCTCCGCGATGTCGAATTCAACGTCTTGCCGAACCCGATGACCTTGGAACTGGAGCGGGAGGAAGCTGTCGCTTTTATGGACGTCGCTGGAGAGGTTTGGGCCTAACCCGTCTTGGCCAATAGCTCCGGTTCGCCTTCGGCGGGCGTCGTGCCGCGGGTACGTTCGATTAGGAGTCGCTCCATCTTTTGCGCCGCCGCCCGCATGTCGTCGAGATAACGATCGACGACCTGCTCCATGGACAGCGCGGACAAGATGTAATGGATGTTGATCGCCGCAAGGGATTGCCGCGCCACATGACCGGCACGGCGATCGACCCCGTTTTCTCAGAGATACCGCCTTCGCGGAACCCATAGCCCCGGCGCCGAACCTCGGCTAGACGGGCCTGCACCCATTCCCGGGTCGCGCGCCAACGGCGCGTCCGGCCGGTCGGAGGCGGCGATGGCGCGTAGGATTTCCTCCTGATCGCGTTCCGTGCTCCAGGCGAGAAAGACCAAGCCCAAAGAACTCAATAGAACCGGCGGGCGAAAGCCGGGCACCTCGCGATTGATCGACAAAGGACTGCGCCGGTGGGTGGTTTCCCGCACCACCATCGAATCCCGATCGAAGGTCGCGATGTCCGTTGGCCAGACGATTTTATCGCCCAGCTCGGCGAGTACCGGTCGGCGACCTGGGTGACCCAGGCTTCGTCGTCGAAGCCATCGGAAAGCGAACGCACCAGGTTGGTTAGGCGGAATGTGTCGCGGGCGCCAGCATGGGTGACATATCCGGCCTGGATAAGGTGTGGAGGAGGCGGTAGACCGTCGGCCGCGGCAGATCGGTCGCCTTGGCCAGCTGCATCGCCGTCGCATAGTTATTCTCATTCAGTGCGCGCAGCACTGAAAGGCCGCGCGCAGCCCTCGGACGATCTTCGTGTCAGACACGCGACGCTCCTTGCCGGAAAGATGCATAGTCACAAATCAATCAGCGCATGATCGACCATAGCGGGCAAGTTGTCCACTTGTGGACAAACTGAACAAGTTGTTGCTGCGATATCTTAGGCCGCGGCTGCCTGTGATGTTTGGGCTCTTTCCGCGGCTTTACCGAAGCGCCCGCAAAGCGTCGATATCCGCCTGCACACCGGCGTCGAGCGTAGGTGGGTAGTGGAACAGGATTTCTTCCGGTTGGCGTACAGGTCGATACCTCCGTCGCCGAAGATCACGCCATCCGGGAACTCCCGCCGCCAGGTCTCCGTCACTGCGTCGACCTTATCGAAATAGGCCTCTTGCGACGCGTCGGAGCGGAATTTGACGCCACGCACCAAGGTGATGTGGAACGGATTGCCGTAGTCGCCGCAAGGGCAAGCAAGAACATCGGCGAGCACGCCAAACAGGGTGCCGAGGGTCGAGGCCGGGTCATATTCCAGCAGCAGCTCCAGTTCGTTCGACGGTGTCAGATTGACCGGCTTGGGCGCATGATGAGCGGACCCGAACTTGATGGACCTTCATGATCGTGTCCACCGTTTCGAAGGGGATGCCGCCCGCTTCGGCAGTGTCCGGACCGAAGCGCCAGACCTCGGCATGCGCCGTGTCGGGACGCTTGAGTTTGGTGTTGTCTCCGCAGCGATCAGCCAGCCGTCGTCGCTGGTTTCGCAAATATGCGTGTAGCTTCGGTCGGTCAGAAGGTCGAGGTCGATCACTTGATCGGTCCGCGCCCGGGTATCGATGCCGATATTGGCGAGGCGGTTAAGTTTGCACTTGGGATTTGCATGCCCGCTTGGCGTTGCATGGTCGTAGGCCGCCATGAATTCCGGCGTCACGGTCGGGAACTCTTGCTTGTCGCTCATCCTGTTGGCTTTCCGTCAACTGTCCGGCTGTATCGAAAAGCCTAGATCGCCAGGTCGGTTTGCGGCGAGCGACGCAACGTTCCGACGAAATCTATGGGTTATCGAACGATCCCAAGAATCTTGCATACCTTGGCCAGGCTTCGGCGCCTTTTTCCGCCATGAGTGGGATGTAGGCGTCGTCAATATAGTCCGCGATCGCCGCGAAATTCGGTCGCGCACGCGCGGCGTCGAGCCATGCGCCAACCCTTGGCCGATCGTCCCACATGCCGGCCAACGACAGATGATCGAGCCGCAAACATAGGGGGTCATGGCGACGTCGGCCAACGTGTATTGATCGCCCATGATCCAGGTCCGCCCGTCGGACAATTGTCGGTCCATACGCGCCAAGGCGCCGTCATAAGTCTTTAGCGCCGGCGGCCCGCCGGGCGCGTCGAGACCGAGCTCGATCGTTTGACGTTTGCGCTCCCGTCGTGCGGGATCCGGCGTTTCCTGGATGTTTCTCTCACGCTCCTCGGGAGACAATGCCAGGAACTGATGCCGGAACGCGATTGCGCTGGACACGGTGCCGCAGGCCGCGTGCAAACCCTGGTCCGGGATGTTCGCCCAACGCCGCATCTGGGCGCGCGCGACGAGGTCGGCTGGCCGCAGCGACGGGTCCGGGTGTGCCTCGTCCAAATACTCAGCGATCAGGGTCGACTCGATGATTGGCCGCCCCCTCGACGATCAGGGTTGGAACCACGCCCGATGGATTGAGCTTAAGATAGTCCGCAGCCAGCTGATCGCCCTTGCGCAGATCCAGTTTGTGCTCGACGGGCGACAACCCTTTCTCCGCAAGGACCAGCCGCACCTTCTGGGAACAGACGGACATATGATTGTGATAGAGCTCGAGCATCGTAGGCTCCCGGTGAGAATCCTTGGTCAGAAGAGGCCCGTGAACAAGCCGCCGATCCAGTCCAGCGCCCCAAGCGTAAGCCATGGAAACAAGGTCAACACGATCAGGCGGGCGGCGTCTGACAGGACGAATGGCGTGACGCCTCGAAAGACGCCCGACAGCGGGACGCCAGGCGCGACGCTGTGCATGACGAAGACATTCATCCCAATGGGCGGCGTGATCATACCCAGCTCGACGACCACGACATTGATGATACCCCACCAAACGGGGTTCGTAGCCGAGGTGCTCGACGATCGGCAGGACGAAAGGCAGGGTGATCAGCATCGACGAGATCGTGTCGAACACGGCTCCGAGCACGATGTATATCAACAACAAAACGAAGATGATCAGGACGGGGGCCATCTTCAGGCCCTCGACCCATGTCGTCAGGGCCTCGGGAACTTGTGCGAGGTTGATGAAATAACTGAAGACCGATGCGCCGAAGATGATGATGTAGATCATCGCCGTCGCCGATGCGCTCTCAGGATCGCGGCCCAGAATTTTTTCCAGGTCAGGCGGCGTCGCGCAACGGCGAAGAAAAGCGACAGCATCGCACCCAGGGCCGCGGCCTCGTCGACGGTGACAACGCCGCCATAAATGCCGCCGATAACCCCGATCAACAGGATCAGCACCGCCCAGGCGGCGGCCAGGGCGTTGATCCTCTCGCGCCAGGGCGACCGCGCGACCGGCGGGCCGGCGCCGGATTGCGCATCAGATAAATCTGGATCGCGATGAAGTGGAAGGTAACCGCCAGGATCGCCGGGACGACCGCCGCGACGAATAGGTCGAGGATGATCACCCGCTGGGTCACAACCGCATAGATGATCATGATGACGGAGGGCGGGACGAGCGCGCCCAAGGTGCCTCCGGCCGCGATGGTGCCGGCGGCGAAGTGCGGGGCGTACCCGCGCTTCAGCATCTCCGGCATCGCGACAGCGCCGAAGGTGGCCGTCGTTGCGGTCGAGGAGCCGCAGACGGCGCCGAAGACGCCGCAGCCGCCCATGGTCGCCATGGCCAGTCCGCCGCGCCGGTGCCCTACGAACGCATTCGCGACCCGGAAGATTTCCGCCGACAGGCCGCCCGCGGTGGCGAAACTTCCCATCAGCAGAACAGAGGAATCACCGCAAGACCCGGATTCTCTATATTGGCGATGACCTCTGGTGAAGGTCGATAGCGCCGGGCCGAAGCCGGCCATCATGGCATAGCCCACCGATACCAACGACCAGCATGGCGAAGCCAATCGGCACATGCATGCCGATCAGGACGAACATGACCAGAAGGCCGACGATGACGGTCAGAAAGGGGTCCATCAGGATGCCGGTTTGTCGGCGTTGTCGGTGGGAACGCCGTCGTCTTCGTCGACATCACCAGATAAACGTCGGCGAGCCGTCGGCCGCGGATGAGCCCGACAACCAGCGATGCGACGACGATGAATTGAACCAGCGTCGACAGAACGAACAAAACTGCGACGGCCTGCCACCACGGGCCGATCGGCATACCAGCGATTCGGTTGTTTGCCCCCGTTCCGAGACTTCCCAGACATAGAGCTGCAGCTGCCAGGTCAGAACGCCAAGGATGATCAGGGCGACGAGGGAGCCGAACAGTTCCAACGCTACCTCGGCCGACCGCCCAGCACGCGGCCGATAAACCGTATCGAAATGTTCTGACGCGAGGCCATGACGGCCGGAATACAGCACCCGACGGCGATGGCGACGATCAGCTTTTCCCAATCCCGAACGCCGTCGATCGGCATCGAGAACAACCAGCGCATCGTGGCGTTGATCAAGATTACGGAGGATAGGGCCAGAAGGCGAGCAGGCCCAGAAAGGCGACGATCGCGTGAAGCGGATCGCCCACCTTTCGAGCCCGTCGAGCATGGATTGCACGACGGATCTCCTAGATGCCGTTGGTTATTTGCCGGCCCGGTGTTGGCGAGCTCTTCCTTTAACGCCGCCAGCAGTTTGCCGCCATTCGGATGAGATTTGACGAAGTTGTCGATGATCGGCGCAACGTTTCGTTCCACTTTTTCGTCTCTGTGGCATTCAGAATTGTCACCGTACGAGACTTTTCCTTCTGCCAAAGCTTGATCAGTTCGGCGTTCCGCACGTCCGACATCTTGCCGAATGCGTCGGACAATGCTTCGCCCGGTTCTTCTCGATGGCGGCCTTAGCGGCTGCGGGCAGGCTGTCGAACGTTTTCTGACGCAATGAAGATCGCCAGGGTGACGGCGCCCAAGCGGCCCATATAGTGATATTTGGTCACTTTGCCGGGGCCGAAGTCGGGGATCGCGATGGGATGTCCGGTCGTGCCGTCGATGACGCCACGGCTGATCGCCTCGACGATCTGGTTGAACGGCATCGGCTCATGCGCCGCGCCGAGCATCTTGACGGAGGCGGTCATGACGGTCCGACGGCTCGGATCTTCTTGCCGCGCAGGTCGGCCATCGTGATCGTCTTTGGCCGCATGTGAAACGTGTAGGGGGCGGTCGTGAAGATGCCGATCATGTAGTACTTGTCGTAGCCTTGCAGCATGCCGCGCTGTACAAGCGCCAGGCCGCCTTCGACCCTTCGGTCGAGTTCTGGATGATGTTCGGCAGTTCGAACACCGCGTCGTCCTTGAAGACGCCAGGTGTATAGGCCGGGATCACCCACGTGATGTCCGCGACGCCGTCGTCCATCATCTTCAACTGCTGTGCCGGGCTCCGCCCCAGGGCGCCGTTCGGGAACAGCTTGATCTCCAAGGTGCCCTTGGAATCCGCTTCCGCCCTTTTGGCGAAGGGCTTCATGACATTGATGTAGGTCATCTCGCGCGCCGGCGTCCACACGGCGAACTTGATGGTCGACTTCGATTGCGCGATCGCGCCCCCGCCGAGGCGGCGAGCAGCAAGCCGGCGCCGGCGAGTGCTTGATCTTCATGGTGGTCCCTCCCAAAGATTGGTCTATTCACACCCCGATTGGTCGAGGTCGTGCAGTGCAAATTCAACTACAAGTTAACTACGGGCTGCTTCCAACTTCTCGGCGAATTGTGCACGCCATTCTTCGATTGGTTGAAGCCCGGAAGATCGCGGATGGCCGCTTCCGTGTCCGCGAGGATCGTCGCGTCGTCCTTCTTGAGATCAAGCGGCTCGATCATCGGCTGGTCGCAGTACCAGGGTGAATCGCAGAATATTTCGATGCGGTTTTTGTCCGGGTCGCGGAAGTAGACCGACCAGGCATTGCCGTGATTGACCGGATTGATGTCGGTCACGTCGGGTTCTTGCTCGATCGCGTTCAGTAGGCGGCGAAGGTCGTCCAGTTCGTCCGCGCGCATGGAGATTGATTTATGACGAGGTCATCGACCTCTCCCGTTCGCCCTTCGACCAAGACGACTTGATGGTGCTCTCGCGGGTCGCGGCTCATGAAAACAATCGGACGGCCGCGGGCAATTCCTCGATCCGTCGGCACGAAGCCCAAGACGCGGAATAGAATGCTTCCATCTTCTCGATGTCGCGCACAAAGACGCCGACATGGCTGAAAGAAAGTTCTTGGGCGGCTGATTCATGAGGCCTACCGGTGGCTGATTGGTTGCATGCATGCTAGGCGTTGACGCGCGTCGAGGGTCAATTGCCTAAAGTCACTCTGTCCACCGAGCGGACAAGGCGGCTCCAGGCCTTGTGACGCGACGGCGCCCCGACGGCATATCCCCGCACGCGCAGCCGGGCTGACGTCACATCGCCGACGAAAAACCCGAACGGTAAGGAGAAGAGTAACAGAATGTATCCGATTGACCATTTGTTCCGCGGTTATCGCCGGAACCCGGACGGAATCGCGATCGAAGACGGCACCCGAGGGCTGACCTACAGGGAGCTGGTTTCTCGCGTCTCTGCGCTGGGCGCGGCCCTTCAGGAGAAATGGCAGGCGCCATCGGCGCGGATCGGCATCTGTGCCTACAACACCATCGAGGCATATGGCGGCGATTCTCGGTATATATGCGGCAGGGCACAGTTGGGTGGCGCTGAATCCACGCAACGGCAAGCCGGAGCTCGATGCTATCGTCGAAACCACCGGGCTCGACGGGATCATCGCGGACGTCGACTGCCTCGACCTATTCAGTGCGCCGGATGATCTTCCAATCATCCATGGACGCGGCGGCAAATCGTCCGATGGCGAAAAACCATCGATGGTTTCGTCGAGCGTTTCCGGGCACGCCCCGGCGCCGATCACGGCGGACCGCGACGCACCTCAGACGATCAAATTCACCGGCGGGTCGACCGGCAGGCGAAGGGCGTGCTGCAGGGCTATCGGTCGTCAACAGCTCGGTCGCCTGTTACCTGCACAAGTTCGGCTTCACCGAGCAGGACGTCAATCTCTGCGCGGCGCCGCTGACCACGGCTCCTCCCATTACATCCTGCCCATTCTTTCGGTGGGCGGGAGGCATGTATTGATCGATCAGCCGTCGTCCGCCAACCTTTTGGCGTCGATTCCGCGATGACGGGATTACCACGGCCTTCATGCCGCCAACCATGATCTACAATGTTATGGGCGATCCCGAAGCGGGCCGTATCGACCTTTCCAAGTTCGTTTCATCTCCATTACGGCGCCGCTCCGATGCCAGAAAAAACGCATCCGTCAGGCCCGCGACAGTTTGGCGGCCTTGAGGTCATCTACGGCCAGACCGAGGCGCCAATGATGATCACGGCGATGAGCGCGGACGAGTTCCGGGATGACCGGAATCTGAATTCTGTCGGGCGAGAGAGCGCTGCTTGTGCACACCGCGATCATGGGATCGGATGGCAAGCTGTTGCCGCCGAATGAGGATGGGGAGATCGTTTGTCCGGGGCGATCTGGTCATGACCGGCTATCTGGACCGGCCGGAGGAGACGGCGAAAACCATCGTCGACGGCTGGCTGCATACCGGCGACGCCGGGCGATGGACGAGCGCGGCTATCTGTTCATCAAGGATCGCCTGCGCGACATCATCATCTCCGGTGGCTTCAACGTCTATCCGACAGATGTTGAATCGGCGCTGGTTCAACATCCGGCGATCCGCGACTGCGTCGTCTTTAGCGTCCCCGGACGAAAAGTGGGGCGAACGCGTGGAGGCGGCGGTCGAGCTCACGCCCGGCCAAACCTTCGACGAAAACGAGATCATCGCGAAAACGAAGACCTTGATTGGATCGGTCAAGACGCCGAAACGCCTCCATCTTACCGACCAGCTGCCGAAGAGCGCTGTCGGCAAAGTTTTGCGGCGCGAGGCGCGGGCGCGTTTCGGCGATTCGGCAAACGAGGAGCGCTCCGAATAGGAAACGTCAAATAGCGGACATTTTCATGTCTGGTTTTGACCGAACTGATCGCAGGGCGAATGTATGAGTGAGAATTCGGTCATAGAACCGTCTACCCGGAGGGCCCACAGAATGAACAAGCACCCGCCACCGTCATCAGCGAAGACCAGATCCGACAGTACGAAGAGGATGGGGTCGTGTGCTTGCGCGGCATGTTCGATGCTGATTGGTGCGGCCGGATGCACGACGCGTCGATCCGATACATGGAAAGTGGACAGGGACGCGTGCGTGAGGTCGAAAACGATAACGATCCGGACGCTTCTATTCCAATGTCTTCATGTGCGCGAGCGACGACGATTTCATGGCTTTCCGCAATGAAAAGCCCTGCAGCCGAGATCGCGGCGACACTAATGCGGGTCGACATGGTCCGCTTCTGGTATGATCAGCTCTTCATCAAAGAACCTCTGACAACTGCGCCGACACAGTGGCACCACGACTTGCCCTTCTGGCCATTTCGGGGTGAGCATCTGATTTCCCTGTGGGTCGCGTTAACGCCGGTGACCAAGGAAAGCAGCGGCGTCGAATACATCCTCGGCTCCCACAAGTGGGCAAGTTCTATCAGGCGACGACGCCGGACGAAGATCCGGCCTTCACCGATCCGGCCTTGGAGCCATGCCCGAATTTCTCGGATGACTTTGACAATCCGGAATACAGGTTCAAATCCTGGGATCTACAGCCAGGGGATGTCATCTGCCATCATCCGCTTGTTGTGCACGGGGCCGGCGGTAACAAGTCGGCAACACAACGGCGGGTCGGTCTGTCGATCCGGTATCTCGGAGACGACGTTCAGTGGGACCCGCGGCCTTACACGGTCAAGATTCCGAATCCTCCGGCCGTACCCGCCGGAGCCTATCCGGCCGACAACGATGTCTTCCGATAATCTGGCAACGTAGCGCGGCGGAATAACCGCTCCGACTCCTGACTTCCTGATTAAAGCCCGACAAGGAATGAACCCATGAATGTCGTATCGCCAAAACCAGCGACAGCCGCGGACTTGACACCGGCGGATTTGGTTTCCCGGGCGTCCGCGCTTACCGGACTGTGCGCGACCGCGCCGCCGAGTGCGAAACCGGGCGCAGCCTGCCCGATGCCACGGCTCGGGATTTCGAGGCTCTGGATTGGCGAAGATCTGGATACCGAAACGCTTTGGCGGGTATGAGTTCGATCTGCAGACCGGCTGGACACAATGTTCGAGGTCGCCGGGGATGCGCATCGTCAAGCTGGTGCCTGACCGTCTATCAACAGCACAGCTGGATAGTCGCGCTTTATCCGGAAGAAGCCAGCAGGAGACACTCGGCGCGGATCCCGATTTCCATATCGGCGCGGTCCTGTCTGCGCGCGGGACAGCGCGCAAGGTCGATGGCGGCTATATCGTCAACGGATTCTGGCCGTTCGCCTCCGGTTGCGATCATGGCACCTGGATCGCGTTAGGCGCCGAATTGATCGAGGACGACGGCACGCCCATACCGCTCGAAAAAACCGTGCACGGTTTGAAAGGCATCAACTATCGCCTGTTCCTGATGCCGATCGAGGATGTTGAGAACCGGGCGATTGGAACGTGGCGGGGCTGGCCGGGACGGAAGTCACTCCATCGTGGTCAAGGACGTCTTCGTGCCGGAGCATCGCGCCTTGAATGTGCCGGAGGCGATCGAAGGCCGGTCGCCGGGAGCCGAGGTGAATACGGCACCGCTGTTCCAGCGCCTTACTACCCGTTCCTCAATACGGCGCTCGCCGGGCCTGCACCGGGTATCGCCCAAGGCATGCTGGACAACTTCCTCGAGAGGGCGGACAGCCGCCATGTCATGCCGCTGAATATGAAGCAAAGCGACATGGTTCGGACGCATCGTCAGATCGGCGATGCCACCGCGAAGATCGGGTTGCGAAGCTGTTGCTGGCGGAAAGCGCCGAGAAAGTAACGGCGGCCGCCGAGGCGGGCGGCGAGATGTCCATGCCGACCGCATAGCCTGCCGCCACAACGCGGCACTCGGCGTCGATTATTCCTATCAGGGCGGTGAAATTCTGTTCTTTGCGTCGGGTGGTCGTCGCTTGCCCTGTCCAGCCCGATCCAACGGCCTTGCGGGACCTTCTGGCGGTTAAGTCGCACTATTTCATGGATCTCGAAGCCTGCACGAGTTGGGGGCATGGTCGATTTGGGCCGGAAGCCTTACACCTACATCTTCTAAGAAGGCGTCGCCCGGGTTGCGGCGAGCGCGGTTCGTCGGCACCGCGATCAAGACGCTGGCGAGGAAGACCTCGCCTCCGTTACGTTGCGCTCATGATTTTCGGAAAATGAACTAGACGCGGCGATGGACACCGCCTATGCGCGTGGACGGGCGTCGGTCGGCGCGGCGAAGTCGCCAGCTACATACCCGAGCTCGCCAACGCGGACCTCGTCTTTTCGGGCTGGCTGTTGCGACACTCGATGGGGCGACCCATGTACGCGGCGACACCTCCGTCCTTTCACCTTTCAATCGATCTCCAAGGTTTCGCGCTTTCCTATCTACTGGCGACGGAAGGGCGCTCGGTTTCGACAGCATGTCTTGCGAACCCAGCGGCGATGCCTCCATTCGATCGTGAAGCTAGAGGAAGAGCAGGGGCGTCCGCGCAACCCTACATCAATGCCGGCGCCATCCTCGTCTCAAGCCCGTATGCCCGGCGCGACACCGGTCGACAAATCGCGGGGGGACTACGGCCTTCCTGTCCAGCATCTGCGACGACGCGGAATTTCCGGTCGACGAGAAGGTCTATCGATCCGAATCGGAGACGGGTTTTCGCAACCGGGCGCTGGCCAACTTCATGAAGCATTATGGCCGGCTGGAAGATCCGAATACGGCCGCTGAGGCCTATTTCCGACAATGCTCCATCTCGCTCGACACGGTGAAGCTGGCCCGTCTTGGACTGTTCCTGGCCAATAAGGGAGTCGATCCGATCAGTGGCCACCGTGTCCTGAATGAGGACGACGCACGCACCGTCGTTGCACTCATGGCGACCTGTGGCTTGTATGACGAAGTCGGGCATTTCGCGATTTCCGTCGGCCTGCCGGGCAAGAGCGGGGTCAGCGGCGCGATCCTCGCCATCGTTCCCGGCAAGATGGCCGTCGCCGGTTTCGGACCAGCGCTTGGTCCGAAGGCAACAGCGTGGCGGGAATGGCAGCACTATCGTCTTTGTCGACAACTCTCGGCCTCCCTTTTCGGGTAAGGCGCGGTGTTCCGAATTGAGTCAGTCGTCTGAATGGCCGCCGATCTACCGATCGATGATGTCCTACCAGAGCTGCTGACCGCTCTGAGTGATAATTCGAACGCGGTGCTGGAAGCGCCGCGGGCGCGGGTAAAACCACCAGAGTCCCGCTGGCCTTTGCTGGAGGCACCCTGGCGTGGGGACGGGCGGATCATCATGCTTGAGCCACGCCGCCTGGCGGCTCGCACCGCCGCGCGTTTCATGTCCGCTCAGATTGGCGAAAAGGTCGGGGGCACCGTCGGGTATCGGGTGCGTCTGGATAGCCAGGTTGGTCCGGCGACAAAAATTGAAATCGTCACCGATGGGCTGTTCCTGCGCCGTCTACAGGCCGATCCGTCGCTCGACGGCCGTCGCGGCGGTCATCTTCGACGAGTTTCATGAGCGGGTATCGACGGGGACCTGTCGCTCGCCCTATGTCTGGAGGCCCAGAGCGCGCTGCGGGAGGATCTGCGGCTGTTGGTCATGTCTGCAACCCTCGATGGCGCGCGGGTCGCTGCAATGATGGGAGGCGCCCCTGTCGTCCGCAGCGATGGCCGGTTGTTCCCTGTCGAGGTCGAATATGCCGGCGGCGGAGACAGGAGAGATCTGCCGGCACGCATGGCCGCCGCGGCGCGGTCTGCCTTACAGGCTCACCACGGTGATGTCCTTGCGTTCCTTCCGGGTGTCGGTGAAATCGAAAGAACCGCCGAGGCGCTGGCGGACAGGCTCCCTAGGGTGTCGATCTTCACCGCCTGCATGGAACGCTTGGACTCGATCAGCAGATGAGGTGCTGCGGCCGGCGCCAGAGGGACGGCGCAAGATTGTTTTGGCCACGAATGTCGCTGAAACCAGTTTGACGATCGAGGGCATCCGGGTCGTGATCGATGGCGGCTTCCGGCGTGCCCCCAGATTCGATTCGGCGCGGGGGTTCACCCGGCTTGAAACGGTACGGATTTCAAACGCATCGGCCGAACAGCGGCGCGGCCGTGCCGGGCGATTGGGCCGGGCCATTGTCTACGGCTGTGGGACGCGGCCGAACAACACGGACTGCCGCGCATGATTTACCGGAGATCAGTGGCGCGGATCTGGCTCCACTGGCATTGGAACTGGCGCACTGGGGAGTCGGCGATCCAGGAGAATTGGCGTGGCTCGATCCGCCATCGGCCGGACCGTTGGCGCAGGCGCGCGATCTGCTGAGACGGCTTGAAGCACTTGATGATCAGGACCGGATCACCGCGATGGGACGCGAAATGTCCTCCCTCGGCGTTCATCCCCGGCTGAGCCACATGATGCTGCGTGGCCGCGATATGGGTCTTGCGGCGTCCGCCTGTTTGCTGGCCGCCATCTTGTCGGAACGTACAACTCGATCCTCGACGGGAGCCGATCTGGGGGGGAACGTCTGAAGCGCGCTCCCCAAAATATCCGACGGCAAGCCGCTGCTTGGCGCCGGCTACTGAAGATCCAGGACGAACCTGTTGCGACGCGCGCCGTCGGGCGGCTTGTCGCCCAGGCATTCCCGGATCGGATCAGTCAATGCCGGGCGGGCGCGGGCACCAAAATATAAGCTATCTGGCGGTGGGCGCTGGGGAGCTCGATGAACTCGATCCGCTCGCCGGGACACCGTTTTTTGGCGATTGCCGAGATGAGCGCCATGGCGGGCAGGGACCCCAAAATCCACCTGGCCGCGCCACTGGATCTTGAGGCGCTTGAGCAGATTTTGCCGGGCGCATCAATCGGCACGAACAGGTCGGGTGGGATGCGCGGGAAGGCGCGGTGGTCGCCCGGCAGGAGCGTCGTTTCGACAATCTGATCCTGTCGCAGAGACCATTACAAGAACCGGATCCGGACGCGGTACTGGCAGCGATGTTGGACGGAATCGGCGCGACGGCATTGCGATGTTGCCTTGGGACGACGCTGCGCGATCGTTCCAGTCGCGGGTGATGACCCTGCGGGCAATTGCCCCTGCGCCCGACGATTGGCCGGATCTCTCTGACGAGGCGTTGGCGAAGTCGTTAGAGGAATGGCTCGCACCCTACCTGGCCGGCATCACGCGACGAGACCAATTCGCCGTGATCCCACTCCGCGAGGCGCTATCCGCGATGCTCGATTGGCGGCAAAAACAGCGGCTGGACGAAGGGGCGCCGGAGCGGCTGACGGTCCCGTCGGGGTCGTCGATCCGGATCGACTATGCCGAAAACCCACCCGTTCTGGCGGTCAAACTACAGGAGATGTTGGTGCCCGTACGACACCGACGGTCGGGTGGGGGCGGGTTCCGGTCACGTTACATCTGCTGTCGCCGGCCGGTCGGCCCCTCCAGGTGACCCCAGGATCTGGAGGGCTTTTGGACAGGCAGCTATCGTCAGGTCAGGTCTGAGATGAAGGGGCGCTATCCCAAACATCCCTGGCCGGAAGACCCGCTGGAGGCACCGCCGACCCGGCGTGCCAAGCCGAGGAACAGCTAGAGCACGTCCGACTTAGATGGAATCGCTCTGGTGGTGCCAGGGTGATCCGGTCCGCTAGGCGCGACGTGATGGGCGATGCCGTCGCATCGGCCAAACGTCGCAACGCCGCGGGCGGCACCCTGGCACCACCCCTTCGGGGCGGGCGTTTTTCCGCCGCCGGCGGCGTCAAAGCCCTTGCCCATGGCGCCGCCATGCGCTGCCGGCTTTTCCTGACCTGCGACGGAAAACCGCTCCGTCAAAGCGGTTCCATCTAAGTCGGACGTGCTCTGGGCCCGGACACGATGCCAAGGCGATAGGCAGCCGGTCTTCCGAATAGCGGAGGGTTATGGTATCGCCGAGCTCCCGCCTATGAACCCACTCACCATGAACCGCGAAATCTGGAACTGCCATGTCGAACATTCCCGAGGATTCCGCCCGGGTGATCTTGGAGCCGGCTTTGTCGGCCATATCGGACCGTTTCACGAGCGGCTGTTGCCGGACCAGGGCGGCGCGCAGATCGGCCTGATCGTCGAGCGGCGTCACATCAATCCGGCGGGGATGGTGCATGGCGGCCTCATGGCCACTTTGATGGACGTCGGTATCGCTTACCATGCTTCGCGAGTCACGAGTGAGGGCACCTTTTACGTGACCATGGGCCTGACCCTGAATTTTCTAGCGGCCGCCGGGCTTGGCGACTGGATCGAGACCAGGGCGACCGTTCTCGCGGCGAAAGCAAGAAAAACCTTTTCGGAACGGGCGAGATTTGGAGCGGCGACACCCTATTGATGACGGCCAGCGGTATTTACTTGCCGTGGCGCGGAACGGCGCAGCCGACGTCGGGATATGCCGATTTCGGTGCGCCGCGAGGAAGCGGCGCTTGATTGCGGGCCGCCCGCATGTCCATCATGAGCGCAGCTCAAAGAACCGTCGCATTCGCGACCGCAAATAAACTTCTGAGGGACATCTATGACCACACTAAGCCTCGACCAGGCCATGGACCATTATCGAGGTCGCCCGCAAGACCGGACGCGACATGAATCTGAAGCCTCTGACGATCGCGGTGTTGGATAATGCCGGGAACCTTGTCGCCTTCGTCAAGGAAGGTGGCGGTCCGTTACGGGAGAATGTTGCGCGCGGCAAAGCCTATGGCGCCGTTGGCATGGGTGTCGCGTTCGCGCCAGTTGGGCCGTATGGGAGAGGAGCGGCCGATGTTCATGCAGGCCCTGATCGACGCCTCGGGTGGCCGATTGGTGGCCGGTGCCGGGCGGAGTCATTGCGCGCGACGCCGAGGGAACGGTGGTTGGTGCTGTCGGGGTCAGTGGCGATACGTCCGACAATGACTCGGCCTGCGCCATCGCGGGTATCGAGGCGATTGGTCTGGTCGCCGACGACGGCTAAAGGCCAAATGCCGTGGGTCGACGCTCTACTCGCGGCGGGTCTCCGGCCTGCGGCGTAGCGCCGCTTGCATTCGGGACGGGCTAAAGGCATATGGGGCGGGCATCGAGAGAGGCCTGCTTTGCCCGACCCCCATTTCCTGAGAGATCTTTGGTATTTCGCCATGGCCGGCTCGCACCTGAAGGCGGGTACGACGGTCGCGAAGTCCATTGCCGGCGAGCCGATTCTGATGGGCGCGATAAGAACGGTGCGGTCTTTCGCTTTGCGCGACCTATGCCCCCATCGCGCCATGCCATTGTCCTATGGATCGTTCGATGGTCGCGAGGTCGGAGTGCTGCTATCACGGCTGGCGTTTCGACACGACGGGGACCTGTACTGAAATCCCGGCGCTGTCGGAGAAGTCGAAGCTCGATTGCTCGCGGATCAAGGTTCAGAGTTACCCGTGTCGCGAACATCAGGGGTCGTCTGGCTCTTCCTCGGCGAGGATCGCGATGATCTTCCCGAGGTGCCGGAGGTACCGGAGATCGGCGATCGTGCGCCCAATCTCGCCAGCGTTGTCGAGCTTCCTTGCAACGCCGACCATGCATCGTCGGTCTGATCGATCCGGCCCACGGTCCTTACGTCCATCGGTCCTGGTGGTGGCTAGCGGCAAGAATTTTCGCGAGAAGGCCAAGCCTTCGCGCCGAGCCCGTTGGGCTTCACCATGGTCAAGCATACGCCGTCGTCGAACTCGCCCGCCTACCGCCTCTTGGGCGGCAAGGGAGAGGTGACGACCGAGATAGATTTTCAGCTGCCCGGCGTGCGGATGGAGATCATCCGCATCGGCGACCATCGCTTCTGCGGGCTAACGGCCGGAACCCCGATCACCGACAACACCAGCGAGTTCCATCACGTGATCTACTGGACCTCGCCCGGGTCACC
>JALQPE010001366.1:0-12920 GCA_030407315.1 Asparagopsis taxiformis | reverse complement strand
CGCATTGACCAGAGGAAATGGAAGCCGTGCTGACCTTGCGGGGAGCGCGGCTTCCGTGTTTTTGCGCTGAGCGTTATGGTGCTCAACGCGGGTGTCTCTCCGGAATTAAACGGCCGGGACCAGCAAGGGAGAATCGCGGTGAAAGGAAGACGGGTAGTTGTCACGGGATTGGGGCTGGTTACCCCCGTTGGTCATAATGTGGATGATAGTTGGGCCGCCATGCTTGCCGGCAAGAGCGGCGCCGCACCCATCGAGGCTTTTGACACCGAAGCCTACACAACGCGCTTTAGCGCCAGCGTTCGCGATTTTGATATCACGCCGTATCTCGCCACGAAGGATGCCCGCAGATGGACAGCTTCGTGCAGTACGGCATGGCGGCAGGTATTCAGGCCCTGGACGATTCGGGCTTTGAGGTCACCGAAGCGAATGCCCGCCGGGTGGGTTGCGCCATTGGCTCCGGCATCGGTGGCATCGGCCAGATCGAAAAAAATACCGAGATCGTCAATGGCCCCGGTCCCCGGCGCATCTCACCCTTCTTTGTACCGGGTCCATCATCAACATGATTTCGGGGAATCTGTCAGTACGCTACGGTATGCGTGGGCCGAATCTCGCAGTCGTCACTGCCTGCACCACAGGCACCCACAATATTGGCCTTGCGGCACGGCTGATTGCCCAGGGCGATGCCGACGCCATGCTGGCCGGTGGCGCCGAGATGGCGACCACACCGGTGGGGCTGGGTGGCTTCGCCGCTGCGCGGGCACTGTCAACGCGCAACGATGATCCCACCGCGGCATCGCGGCCCTGGGACCGGGATCGCGATGGCTTTGTGCTCGGCGATGGTGCCGGCGTGATCTTCCTCGAAGAATACGAAGCGGCGCGCCAGCGTGGTGCCACGATCTACGCAGAAGTCTGTGGTTTTGGCATGAGTGGCGATGCCTACCACATGACGCTGCCACCGAGGATGGACGCGGTGCGGCTGATGCGATGCAGAACGCGATAGACGATGCCGGCGTCGATCCGGCGGCTATCGAATATGTCAATGCTCATGGAACGTCTACCCCTGCGGGTGATGTTGCCGAGAGCCGTGCCGTCGAGAAGGTTTTTGGCAGCGCGTCTCAGCAAGTGGCTGTAAGCTCCACCAAGTCCATGATCGGACATCTGCTCGGTGCCGCCGGTGCGGTCGAGGCTGTGTTCAGTATTCTGGCCATTCGCGATCAGGTTGCGCCGCCCACGATCAATCTCGACAACCCCGACGAGGGCTGCGTGCTCGATTATGTACCCCACACGGCGCGCGAAATGGCGATCACTCACACGCTGTCAAATTCCTTCGGGTTTGGCGGTACCAACGGCTCGCTGATCTTCGGTCGCGTCTGACGGTCGTGAGGGCCGGTGAGGGCGGCGATATTTTTGCTGCGGAAGTCGCCGCCGCCGACCGCGGCTTTCTGTATGGCGACGCTCTGTTCGAGACCATGCTCTGCCTCGACGGCGTCGTGCCGTGGCTCGACTACCACGTAGAACGTATGCAACTGGGTAGCGAACGTCTGTTCATGGGCGCGAGCGATGACCGTCTGCGCCACTACTTTCAGCAGGCGATTCCCGCCGAGGGGCGACACATTCTTCGGCTCACGCTCAGTCGTGGTTGCGGCGCCAGAGGCTATGGTCCCGACGGCACTGAAGACGTGACGGTGCGTGCGCGGCTGGCGCCTCTGGACGCATTAAGGCTTCAACCATCATCCCATTTGGATCTGGGGCTCTCCACCATGGACCTCGGCTCCCAGCCGCTTCTGGCGGGAATCAAGCACTGTAATCGTCTCGAGCAGGTACTCGCCGCGCGCGAGGCCGCTGAGCAGTCTGTGGATGATGTGCTCGTCGGCGATGGCCGCCAGGGGTTTCAGTGTGCTGGCAGAGCCAACCTGCTGGTGCTCACCGACGAGGGGCTGGTAACACCGGCTTGCGATGAGCGCGGTATTGCCGGTACACGGCGTCGGGTGGTGATGGAGCAGCTCGCGCCGCGCCTGAACCTGCCGGTGCGTGAAGCTCCCGTGAGCAGAGCGATGCTGCGCGGGGCACGCGCGGTCATGGTCAGTAATGCAGTACTGGGCCTCGCGATCGCAAAGACTATCGACGGCGAAGCTGTCACTGTCGATTCCCTGGCGGTGCGTCTACAGCACAGCTACTTTCAGGAGTTGAATTCGTGGGTCGCGGACTGATTCTCGACTGGTGCTGGCGCTCGGGCTCGTGATCGCATCCGGGCTCTATCTGCGCCAATGGTGGAACGCGCCGCTCGACCTGCCGGACGAAGGGTTAACGCTGCTGGTCAAACCCGGACAGGGCCTCGGTGTGCTGACCCGGAATCTCGCGCGCGACGGCGTGCTGCAGCACCGCCGCCTGCTCAACCTGATCGCACGCCTGACCGAGGCGGATCAGCGCATCGGTGAAGGGGAATACCGTGTCGCAGCTGGCACCAGCCCCCGTGCGCTGCTGGCGCTGCTGCAGAGTGGCGCGACGGTGCGTTATCTCGTCACGTTGCCCGAGGGTATTCGCCTGTCGGACGCCCTGAAGATTCTCTGGGAGTCCGAGGGACTCAAAGCGACGCTTGCGGGGCCTGATGATCCCCGTCTGCTGGCGATGGTCGCGCCGGCGGCGGTGGCAGAAGGCTTTTTTCTTCCCGAGACCTATCAGTATCAGCGCGGTGATACGGACCTGCAGGTACTGCGCGAGGCCCATCGCCTGATGATTCACGAGCTCGGCGAGGCCTGGGCCGCGCGGCACGAAGGTCTGCCGCTTAACTCGCCCTACGAAGCCCTGGTGCTCGCGTCGATCATCGAAAAGGAGACCGGTGTTGCCCATGAGCGCGGGCAGATTGGTGGCGTTTTTGTTCGCCGCCTTGAGAAGGGCATGCGACTACAGACCGATCCCACGGTAATCTATGGCCTGGGTGTAGACTTTGATGGCGACCTGAAACGCAAGCACCTCAAGGATGACAGTAATCCCTACAACAGCTATCGCCATCACGGGCTGCCACCTGGTCCCATCGCCCTGCCGGGGCGCGCTGCGCTGCTGGCCGCGGTGCAGCCGGAGTCCGGTGACAGCCTGTATTTCGTCGCCAGGGGGGATGGCAGCCATGAATTTAGTGCGACGCTGGATGAACACGAGGCAGCCGTGAATCGCTATCAACGCCAACGCAGAGCCGACTACCGGTCGTCGCCAAGTCCATGAGTCAGCGCGGCCTGTTTATCACCCTCGAAGGCGGGGAGGGCGCGGGTAAAACCACTGCCATGGCGTCCATCGAAGCAGCGCTTCGCGAGGCGGGCGTTGATCTGCTCAGCACGCGTGAGCCGGGGGGCACAGCGCTTGGCGAAAGCCTGCGACGCTGCCTGCTGGAGCCGTCAACGGAAGCCGTGGCGCCAATGGCCGAGCTGCTGATGATCTTTGCCGCCCGCGCGCAGCATTTGCACGAACGTATCCTGCCGGCGCTGCATGAGGGTCGCTGGGTTCTCTGTGACCGCTTCACCGATGCGTCCTTTGCGTACCAGGGTGCAGGCAGGCAACTCGGAACCGCCCCTGTGGCCGCGCTCGAATCGATGGTACAGGGAGAGCTACGCCCCGATGTCACGATTCTCATGGACGTACCGGTAGAGATTGGCATGGACCGGGCACGAGGGCGGGGTGCCCTGGATCGCTTTGAGCAGGAGGACCTGGAATTTTTTGCGCGCGTGCGCGAGAGCTATCTTGAGCGAGCGGCGCGGGGTGGGGGGCGTTATTACGTCATTGACGCCTCCAAGCCCCTCGCAGAGGTGCAACAGGCGATACGTAGCGTCGTGAAGGAACTGATCGCCTGCCCATCGGTACTGGAGGACGACTCGTGAGTGCTCGCGAGCGCCAGGATACAGGCGCGCCTGAAGTATTGGCGCCCATGTCGCGCCCATTGCCGTGGCAAATGCGCCCGTGGACTGAACTGGTGGCCATGGCACCGGCCGAGCGTCTGCCCCACGGTCTGTTGCTTGAGGCGAAGAACGGTACGGGGCGCCTGGACTTTGGTATTGCCCTGGCGCGTTACCTGCTGTGCGAGACGCCTTCGGAGGTGGGTAATTGCGGTGAATGCCGTAACTGCCTGCACACGGCCAGTGGAGCCCACGGAGATTTGCGGCAACTGCTGCCTGAAGAAAAAGGTCGGGCCATTGGTATCGATGCCGTGCGTGGGGCAATCGATTTTGTCCACGGCTCCGCCACGCGGGGCCAGCGAAAGGTACTGTTGGTCTATCCGGCAAACGCCATGACGACGGCGGCGTTCAATGCTTTTCTCAAATGCCTTGAGGAGCCCTCGCCGGGAACCCACATTCTGATGCTGAGCACGGTGGGTCATGCCCTGCCGGCTACGATTCGCTCGCGGTGTCAGCGGTGGTCGCTCGGCGCGCCCACAAAAACCGAGGCGATACAGTGGCTGAACACAGCCCTGCGGGATAACCCTGAGACGAAGGCTGATCCTGGCGCTGAATCTCTGCTGGCGCTTTGTAACGACCAACCACTGGATGCCCTGGCGTTGGCGCGCGACGGCACTGGCCAGGCTCTGGCGAACATCGCCGCGCGCTTGACCGAGGGCGGCCTGGCGGGTCCGAATCAATTGGCGGAGACCGCGCGTCTCGCTGCCGGTGTGGATCCGGAGCGTTTTCTTGATCTGCTCGAAGCCCGGTTACAGAGCGCATTGCGTACGATGGATGCGGCAGCACTGCGCGCGGCGAGCGGGCGACAGGGTCTGGCCGCCCTGGATGAGGTCCATCGTCTGCGCGCAGCGCAGCGCAGCGGCTCCAACCCCAATGGGGATCTGCTGCGAATTTCGGCCTTGTCAGCCTGTTGTGGGCTATGGGGGAAGTGAACGCAGTGCTACACTCAGGCAAACCCGTAGTAAGCGCACTTGGCGCAGCACCCGAGCATGAGTGATCAGCCAGCCGGCCATCAGGGCATCCTGTCGTTAACTATCAAGGATAAGGCGGTGCTTTATTCCGCCTACATGCCGTTTATCAGGAACGGCGGTCTGTTCGTCCCCACCAACAAGAGCTACGAGATTGGTGATGAGGTGTTCATGCTGCTTACGCTGATGGAAGAAACCGACAAAATCCCGATCGCGGGGCAGGTGGTCTGGGTAACGCCTCGTGGAGCCCAGGGTAACCGCACCTCGGGCATCGGCGTGCAATTCTCGGAGCAGGACGCTGCAGCGAACGCCAAGATTGAGGAATACCTGGCCGGGATGCTGAACTCCGATCGTCCAACCCACACCATGTGAGAGCCGGGCTATTTCGACGCCGCGCTTTCAGTGATTCCGGTGGCGATCGCATTAGCGATTCGAGCGGCGATGCTGCAACCCAACCCTTCTCGTACCTACTCGCAGTCTGCGTCTATGAGCCGCAAAGCCCAACACACAACTACGCCCAGGGGGCAACGAAGCCCAGTAATTACCCTGAGATCAAATCTTGGTATGGGTGATAAGTTGTTGTTTAGAAAGCTTATAGCCAAAAAAATGGGCTCCGTGAGGAGCCCAACAAGACCATTAGGAGTGAAACATAAAGGAACATCGTCCTTTACAACGGAGTATTGGGTTTACTCCGGCGACATACCATTCCTGCGAGGAAATGGGGTCACCTCTATAGTAGCCCCATGTTTCGCTGTTTTCCATACCCATCACTCAAAAATTTAGCCCGATTGGGTATAAGCGCACATTTTTTTAATTCGCTAAGCGTTAATTTGGCCTGAAATGACCCAGAACACGCCACTTTTGGGGGTTATAGAAGGGTTTTACGGCCAGCCGTGGTTACCTGAGTCGCGGCTGGCGATGATGGATTGGTTGGCGGCGGTAGGCCTTGAGGCTTACCTCTATGCGCCCAAGGCGGACTCAGCGCTGCGTCGTAACTGGCGCGAGGACTGGAGCACCCGGCACCGGTCGCACCTGAAAAACGTGGCTTCGCGTTGCGCGGACTCAGGGCTGGAGTTTGCCATCGGCCTGTCGCCTTTTGCACTCTACAGCGACTATGGCGCGGTCTTACGCGCAGCCCTTGAAGACCAAGATTGCACGTATAGCCGATGTGGGCGATGTCCGTCTTGCGCTGCTGTTCGATGACATGCCCGGCGATGTACCCGACCTCGCACAACGGCAGCTGGAGATAGTGCACGATGTTCTGGCATGGATGCCTGGCTCGGGATTGCGCGTGTGCCCCACTTACTACAGCGATGATCCCGTGCTGGATCAGGTGTTCGGCGACCGCCCCGACGCCTATCTGCGTGTACTGGGAGAGGGGTTGCCTGACACAGTGGAACTGTTCTGGACGGGACCACAGGTTTGCTCGACGTCCGTGGCCAGCACAGATCTGGAACCGGTGATTCTGGACAGCGGCTGCTCGCTCGCGCTGTGGGACAACTATCCCGTAAATGACAGCAAACTGCGCAGTGACCATCTCTATCTGGCGCCGCTGGAAGGTCGATCAGCGGACTTGGCTAACTGTCTGGGCAGCCACTGGTGCAATGCCATGAACCAGCCCGCGCTCTCGTTGCCGGCGTTGGCGTCGTTGCCGGTGATCTATGGCCGGGGTGCGCTGCGAAAAAAGCGGACGTTTATAAAGAAGCAGGCCTGGATGATGTGCTCATATCCCACTGCCTGCGGCTCACCACAGAGGGGTTGTCGACAATCAGCGATGAGCGGCGCAGCGTGTTGCAAGCGCTCACGGATGGCCCCGGTCTGGCGCGCCGGGAATGGCGGCCTGGTTGGCAGGAAGCTACCGCTTCGATCCCGCGTGTCTGACGGACTGATTTTCCCGTTGCTGCCGACGTTGGCCTGTGGCAAAATCGCGCCCCTTCGGGGTGTGCGGTGCGCGCCCTGAATAGCAAAAATACCTAAAGAATTCATTAGGTTGCGGAATGGATTGGTTGGGCCCTGGAGCGCTCTGTGGCGTTTTCCGGGCGCTCCGGAGCCACGCCGTAGCCTTCAGGCACGCGGAAGTGGCGGAATTGGTAGACGCGCTGGATTTAGGTTCCAGTGCCTATGGCGTGAGAGTTCGAGTCTCTCCTTCCGCACCATGTAGAACGTGACGGGGCTCCCGACGGGTGCCGTCGCAGATTCGCGGTATCGCACTAACATCGCTTCGCGGTACCGCATAAACATCGCAGTTAAGGGAAGACCAGATTATGCAGTTTCCATTGAAACAACGTCCAAGCTGGAGCGCCGGCTCACCGTTGGAGTACCCGCCGAAACCGTCGACAGCCAGGTGGATGCCCGCCTGCAGCAGGCAGTCAAGAACGTACGCCTTCCGGGATTCCGCCCCGGCAAGGTCCCCCTGAAGGTCATGCGCCAGCGTTTTGGTGCGGGCGTGCGCCAGGAGGTCCTCGGAGAAGTCATGAGCCGCAGCTTCCAGGAAGCGGTCATGCAGGAGCAACTGCGCCCGGCGGGTCAGCCTCAAATCGAGCCTCGCAGTATGGAAGCGGGCAAGGACCTGGAGTACATCGCCACGTTTGAGGTATTCCCTGAAGTAGAAGTGGTCGAGCTGACCGACTTTGCTGTTGCGCGTCCCGCCGCTGAAGTTTCAGACGAAGACGTCGACAACATCATTGATGTATTCCGTCGCCAGCGTGGCAACTGGGAGACCGTTGAGCGCGCCGCGCAGGACGGCGACCGGGTAACCATCGACTATAAAGGAACGAAGGACGGTGAAGCCTTCGAGGGTGGCAGTGCCGAAAACAGCGAACTGGAGCTCGGCTCCGGCCGCATGATCCCCGGTTTTGAAGACGGTATTGTCGGCATGAGCGCGGTGACGAGAAAGTGCTTTCACTGTCTTTCCCCGACGATTACCACGCAGAAGAGCTCAAGGGCGCGGCAGTGGAATTTGCCGTCACCTTGCACAAGGTCGAAGAGATGGCGCTGGCGCCGCTGGATGCCGAGCTCTTTGCCGCCTATGGCGTTGAAGGCGATGACGAAGCGGCATTTCGCGCCGAAGTCGCACAGAACATGGAGCGTGAACTGCGCAACGCCGTCGACGCGCGCGTCAAGCAGCAGGTTATGGACGCGGTGATTGACGCCTACGGTGAGCTTGAGATTCCCGCGCGCTGGTCAGCCAGGAAGTCGACAGCCTGCGCCAGCAGATGTTCCAGCAGTTTGGTGGTGTCGGACAGGATATGGACCTCAAATCCCTGCTGCCTGATGAAATGTTTGCCGAGCGTGCGACGCGTCGGGTCAAGCTGGGCCTCGTACTTGCGGAGCTGGTTTCGCACTACGAAATGAAGGCCGATGCCGACGCAGTGCGTGCGGCCGTCGAAGAGATTGCGTCCACCTATCAGGACCCCGAAGAAGTGGTGAACTGGTACTATGGAAACCAGGAGCAGCTTTCGGCCGTAGAATCCAAAGTGATGGAGGATCAGGTGGTCAGCAAGCTGCTGGAGTCGGCGTCCATCACCGACGAGCCCTGCAGCTATCAGGACGCCATCGCCCTGGGCCAGCAGGCCAACCAGTAAGCAATCAGCAAGATCGGCCCGGTGGCTTGTTGCCGGGCAGATACAAACAACACAACGACAGGAGCGGGTTACATGGGTCAGATCGAAGGCATGGCACCGGATGTTCACAACCTGGGGCTGGTTCCCATGGTGGTGGAGCAGACGTCCCGCGGTGAGCGTTCCTACGATATCTACTCACGCCTGCTCAAAGAGCGGGTGATCTTTCTCGTCGGTCCCGTAGAGGACCACATGGCGAACCTGGTGGTGGCCCAACTGCTGTTTCTGGAGTCGGAAAACCCCGATAAAGACATCCATCTGTACATCAACTCCCCGGTGGCTCGGTCACCGCGGGGCTGTCGATCTACGACACCATGCAGTTCATCAAGCCGGATGTCAGTACCATGTGCGTCGGACAGGCGGCCTCCATGGGGGCATTCCTGCTGTGCGGTGGCGCAAAGGGTAAGCGCTTCTGCCTACCCAACGCGCGTACCATGATTCACCAGCCCAGCGGTGGCGCCCAGGGTCAGGCAACCGATATCGACATTCAGGCGCGGGAGATCCTCATCATCCGCGAGCGCTTGAACAAGTTGATGTCGGAGCACACCGGCCAGCCCCTTGAGGTCATCGAGCGCGACACTGAACGCGATCGCTTCATGGATGCGGAGCAGAGCCGGGATTATGGTCTGGTCGACGAGGTTGTCGCCTCGCGCGTCACGGCCTCCGCTGACTGATTCTGGCAACTTCCAGGCTGTGCTCCAGGGCGCACTATGACCGCCCCGGACTTGCATTAGTCGCCGAAAAACATCACCCTAAAACCGCTGGCAGTAACGTGGAGGCGATATAAGCCAATGACCAAGGACTCTTCAGGGTCGGACGACAGCGGCAAGCTTCTGTATTGTTCCTTTTGCGGCAAGAGCCAGCATGAGGTGCGCAAGCTCATCGCCGGGCCTTCCGTGTTCATTTGCGACGAGTGCGTTGACCTGTGCAACGACATCATTCGCGAAGAAGTTCAAGAGAGCAGCGCGGAAGAGGGCAGCGAGAAACTGCCTGTGCCGCAAGAAATCAACGCGATCCTCGACGAGTACGTGATTGGCCAGCAGCGCGCGAAAAAGGTGCTGTCGGTAGCCGTGTACAACCACTACAAGCGCCTTCGCTATGGGGGCGGCCGCGGTGATGACGTGGAACTGGGTAAGAGCAACATATTGCTCGTCGGTCCCACCGGCTCGGGTAAGACCCTGCTCGCCGAAACGCTGGCGCGCCTGTTGGATGTGCCCTTTACCATCGCTGACGCCACGACGCTCACAGAAGCGGGCTACGTTGGCGAAGACGTCGAGAACATCATCCAGAAACTGCTGCAGAAATGCGATTACGACGTGGACAAGGCCCAGGTGGGCATTGTTTACATCGACGAAATCGACAAGATTTCGCGCAAGTCTGACAATCCCTCTATCACCCGCGATGTCTCTGGCGAGGGTGTTCAGCAGGCACTGCTGAAGCTTATCGAAGGCACCGTGGCGTCCGTACCTCCCCAGGGCGGTCGCAAACACCCCCAGCAGGAGTTCCTGCAGGTCGACACTTCCAACATCCTGTTTATCTGTGGCGGTGCTTTTGCGGGGCTGGACAAGGTCATTCGCGACCGTTCCGAGAAAGGCGGTATTGGCTTTGGTGCGCAGGTTCACAGTAAGGACGAAAGCCGTAACGTCGGCGAAGTGTTGTTTGACCTCGAACCCGAGGACCTGGTGCAGTACGGCCTGATCCCTGAATTCGTGGGGCGCCTGCCGGTCATCGCGACACTCGAGGAGTTGGATATTGCGGCGCTGGTGCAGATCCTGACGGAACCGCGTAACTCCCTGACCAAGCAGTATGGCAAACTCTTCGAAATGGAAGACGTCGAGATCGACTTCCGCGAAGACGGTCTGCGGGCAGTCGCCGAGAAGGCGATGGAACGCAAGACCGGAGCCCGGGGCCTGCGCTCGATCCTGGAGGCGGTGCTGCTCGACTCCATGTACAGTATTCCGTCCCGCGATGACGTCGCCAAGGTGGTCATCGACGAATCCGTGATACGCGGAGACTCCGAACCATTGCTGGTCTACCAGAACAACGAGCCGGCGCGCGTCGCCGCGCCGGAAGAGTAGGGCGAGCAACAGCCGCGCTCCCCGCGGGCGCGGCGTTCCGGGGCGGGTCGGGACGCATCCCGACGTTTCTTGATTTGGCGCCGATATCGGGGTAACGGTACGCGGCGACGTTGATTTCTTCTTACTCGCCCTCATATCAATCTTTTGCCTCGCGGCCTTTGTGGGCTGCCCTCGCTGATTTCGGGAGACGATCATGGGTGAACACCCCGCTTTGGAATTACCCTGCTGCCCTACGGGATGTGGTGGTCTATCCGCACATGGTGCTGCCGCTTTTCGTCGGCAGGGAGCGCTCCATCGAAGCGCTCGAACACGCCATGGCCAATGACAAGCAGGTCCTTCTGGTTGCCCAGCGCAATGCCGCTGATGACGAGCCCCAGGCTGACGATCTGTACCAGGTCGGTACGGTCTCGAATATTCTGCAGCTGCTCAAATTGCCTGATGGCACGATCAAGGTGCTTGTCGAGGGTGGATTCCGCGCCGCCGTTGACCACGTCAACGACGAGGGCGAGTTCGCCGTTGCCGGCATCCGTGAGATCGAGAGCGATGAACCCGATGAGGACGAAACCGACGGCCTCATGCGGACCACCACCGCCCACTTCGAAAAGTACGTCACGCTCAGCAAAAAAGTGCCTGCCGAGGTGCTCACCTCGCTCACGGGTATCGATGAGCCAGGGCGCCTTGCCGACACCATTGCCGCGCACATGGGTGTCGAGCTCGACCAGAAACAGAAGATCCTTGAGATCGCTGGCGTCAAGGCTCGCCTGGAATACCTCATGGGACTCATGGAAGCCGAAATCGACGTGTTCCAGGTCGAAAAACGCATCCGGGGCCGCGTCAAGAAACAGATGGAGAAAAGCCAGCGCGAGTACTACCTGAATGAGCAGATGAAGGCGATTCAGAAAGAGCTTGGCGACATGGACGAAGCGCCGAATGAAGCCGACGAGCTCGAACAGCGTATCGCCGACGCCAAGATGCCCGACGAGGCCAAAGACAAAGCCATGGCAGAGCTGGCGAAACTCAAGATGATGTCACCCATGTCGGCCGAGGCTTCGGTGCTGCGCAGCTACATCGATTGGATGGTCAACGTGCCCTGGTCCAAGCGCAGCAAGGTCAAGCATGACCTTAAACGCGCGACGGATATCCTCGACGAGGACCATTATGGCCTCGAAGAGGTGAAGGAGCGGATTCTTGAATATCTGGCCGTGCAAAAGCGCGTGCGCAAGGTGAAGGGCCCCGTGCTTTGCCTTGTTGGTCCTCCCGGCGTTGGTAAGACCTCGCTCGGCGAGTCCATCGCCCGCTCCACCACCGCAAATTTGTTCGCATGGCGCTGGGCGGTGTGCGGGACGAAGCCGAGATTCGCGGACACCGCCGCACCTATATTGGCTCCATGCCGGGCAAGCTTTTGCAGAAAATGGCGAAGGCAGGGGTGCGCAACCCGCTGTTCCTGCTCGACGAGATCGACAAGATGGGTATGGACCACCGGGGCGATCCCGCGTCCGCACTGCTAGAGGTGCTGGACCCGGAGCAGAACCACCAGTTCAACGATCACTACCTGGAAGTGGACTATGACCTGTCTGACGTCATGTTCGTGTGCACCTCCAACACCATGAACATTCCCGGCCCGTTGCTGGATCGTATGGAGTGATTCGACTGCCGGGCTACACCGAGGACGAGAAGCTCAATATCGCCCAGCGCTACCTGATCCCGAAGCAGATGAAACGCAACGGCCTGAAAGCCGATGAGCTGACCATTGATGAGTCGGCTCTGATCGACGTTATTCGCTACTACACGCGCGAGGCGGGCGTGCGGGCCCTGGAACGCGAGGTGGCCAAGCTCTGTCGCAAGATGGTGAAAGCCCTTGCGCTGGGTGAGCGAGAATCCGGCGCAACGGTCACCGCCGATATGCTTTCGGATCTGTTGGGTGTGCGTAAATTCAACTATGGCGTGGCCGAGGAAGAGAACGAGATTGGGCAGGTCACGGGTCTGGCCTGGACGTCCGTCGGTGGCGAACTGCTGACCATCGAGGCGGCTGCAGTTGCCGGTAAAGGGCGCTACGTAAAGACCGGTTCCCTTGGCGATGTGATGCAGAGTCGATTCAGGCGGCCAGCACTGTTGTACGCAGTCGTTCTCAGCTACTCGGCATCCCCGCGGCCTACCACGATCGCCACGATGTACACATTCACGTACCCGAAGGCGCCACGCCCAAAGATGGCCCCAGTGCCGGTGTCGCCATGTGTACGGCCCTGGTGTCGGTGTGCACGGAGATTCCCGTACGTTCCGATGTCGCCATGACCGGTGAAATCACGCTGC
>JALQPE010001365.1:0-20465 GCA_030407315.1 Asparagopsis taxiformis | reverse complement strand
GGTGCCAGCTTCCGTGACACCGCTCATATTAATACCGGTCGGCCGGTTTGTGGGCCCTCGGTCCAGTCAGGCGTCCAGGCAAAATTCGAGGGATAGACGTCCGTGACCAGGCGCTGCTCGAAGCCGTGCAGCTGGTCGGGACCGATGAAGTGCATTTTTCCGCACAGGCTCGTCGCATAACCTTGCGCGCGCAAATAGTGCGCGACGGTCGGCGTCGAGACGGCAAGCTCCGTCGCATTGTCCCAAACTCGACGGCGTTCGCATAGCGCCCGCTCATCATCGACGCGCGGGACGGCACGCACAGCGGAAAATTCGTATAGGCGTTTTCGAAAAGGACGCCCTCCTCGGCCAGTCTGGCGATATGCGGCGCGTTTACCAGCGGATGCCCGTAGCAGGGCAGCGCCTGCGGGGCAATTGATCCGTCATGATGACGAGGATGTTCGGTTTTTTTCTTGAGACATGCGGCTGCCCTTCCCGCCAGGAAACATCGGAGAGCGATAATTCTCTAAATTCGAATAAGAATGCAGCGGAGCCCGAGAGGCTCCGCTGCTCATTGGGTGATTGCTATTTCTTGGCCTTCACGCGAACGCCGAGTTTGGTCACCACGTCCTTGAAGGTCTCATACTGCACCTTCACATAGGCCTTCGTTTCTTCGGGACTACGAATATCCGGGATGGAACCCAGGCCTTGATGAGCTTGTTGAAGGCTTTGTCCTTCTTCAGGCCTTGCAATGCCGCGACCCATTTGTCGACAACAGGCTTCGGCAGATCGGGCGGGCCGAAGATTCCGCTCCAGCCGATAATCGTTTCCATCGCCGGATAGCCGAGTTCCTTGACGGTCGGAACGTCCTTGACGCTATTGATGCGCTCGCCTGTCGTCACGGCCAGAATCTTGATCTGACCTGCACGATAGGCTCCGATCAGCCCTGAGAGGTTCTGCCAGAGGAAGTCCACATGACCGCCGACCAATGCAGCGCGAGCCTTTCCGCCACCCTTATAGGGGATATGCGTGAGATTGTTGTTGTCGACAGCCATCTTGTCGGACATCACGAGTGTCGCAATATGAAGCAGCGTACCGACACCGGCGGAGGCATAGGTCAGCTTCGTGCCACCCTTCAAGGCTTTCTCGAAGTCTTGAAACTGTTGTAGGGCGAGTCTTTCTTCACTGCGAGCACGAAGGGGTTTCGTTCGGTCAGCCCGAGGAACGTATAGTCGCTCCACTTGTAAGGAATGTTCGGGTTCATCGCAGGCACACCGGCCTGACTTCCGACGCGGGCTGACAATAGCGTATAGCCATCCTTCTTGAGCGAACCACAAAGTTCGATCCGACGACCCCCTGCCGCACCGGTCTTGTTCACGACGAGTACGGCTTGCTTCAGATAGTTCGTGCCGATCCTGCAACGATGCGGGCGTGCAAGTCGGAGGCGCCGCCTGGCCCATAGGGCACGACAAGCGTGACCGGTTTCGACGGATAATCCGCCGCGTGAAGCGCCGCGAAGGCGTGCCTGCAGCGAAAACCACCGCCGCAAGGCCGTCATCTGCCAAGTCTTTGTCATACGTAATTCCTCCCTGATACCAACCGGAAACTGGCGAAGAAGCGGGTTTTTCGCCCTTCATGGGAAACAACTGACACAGGTCGCGGTGAGTTCCATAATTAATTACCGAAGTTAATTTTTGGCAGATGGCGGCTCAAAATGCGCATCGGATCACCAAGCAACATCAGACGGCAGAACAGGGACCTGGTGCTGAAACTGATCGTCGAGAACAAAGTGCTCTCCCGGACGGACATCGCCAAACAGACCGGACTGACCGGTGCAGCCATATCGCGAATCACCCGTGAGCTTATCGATGCCGGGCTCCTCAAGGAAGGCGCCACGATCCCGCTCAAGGGCCGGGTCGGACGCAGAAACGTCATTCTCGAATTGAGCGACGATGGTGCTTCGTTCTTGGGATTACGCTCACCGGCAATGTGCGCTCGGTCTCCATTGCCAACTGCCGCGGTGAGATCATTGCTCGAGACAATGTCCGCTTATTGGATCTCAAGAACCCGGCCGCGACACTCAAGCAGGTTGCCGAAGTCGCCATGGCGCTTATCGAGAAAACCGATTTCGACCAATCCCGCCTCCTGGGTGCAGGGATCTCGATTGCCGGCCGTGCCGATCCGGAAACCGGCATCTTGATCGCAAGTCCGCCGCTTGGCTGGGACAATGTTTCCGTTGGATCGATCTTGTCCGCGGCACTCGATTTGCCTGTGAAGGTCGAAGGGCGGGCGGTCGCATTGCTGAAAGCCGAACGCGCCAGGGGTCTTGCCGCCGACACGGCGAATGTTGTTCTGATCAATAACGGTTTGGGTCTCGGCGGCGGCGTTGCAATCGACGGGCGAATCCTCCGGGGCCGGGACGATATGGTCGGACAAATCTCCCACTTCTCGTTACATGGCAACCGCACTCCCTGCTTTTGCGGTAGAAGCGGATGTTTGGAAGCGGTCGCGTCCGGCGGTGCAATATTGGAAAAGCTCAAGGACCTGGCCTTACCAAGTGTCGGAAAAGACTTCCGATCCTGGACGACGTCTTGCGGCAATCGCTGCCCTCCGCGGACCGGAAGCCAAGCTCGTATCCCAGGCGTTCAAGCAGGCCGGCGGTGCCATGGCACTTGCCGTGACTCGATCATGTCGGTCCTCAATCCGGATCTGGTGCTGCTTGCCGGGCGCTGCTGGACGGCAGCCGGACTATCTGAAAGGCGTGCAGGAAAAGCTTGCGAGCCTGCGTGGCGCTGAAGAAGCAGCGCGTGTTCAACCTAGCGCCGTCACGAGTAACGACTCGGCCGTCTGGCTCGGTCTCAGCGCATTCGTGTATTCGCAGGATCTTAATATCGAACGGCTCAGAGCCGCTTAAGTCAGAGCACTCCTCTTGGGAAGTGCGTTGGGGGAAACGGGCATGTCGCAGTTGAAAGTCATCAATCTCATTGCCGGACCATTGATGCTCATATTCGGCCTCCTTGGCGTGTTTGTCATCATACCGAACGGAATCGATGAACGGAGGCGTGCAGTTTGCGGCCCTGTCGCCATCCTATTTCCCGCGCATCGTCTGTTATATGCTGGCAGCATTCGGAGCGATGGTGACAGTTCGAACGCTGGCGTCGAAACCGGATGCCACTACGCTGGAAGCCGCTCCCGACGAGCGGGTCATCATGCGCACCGTCACGGTGTTTGCCGTCCTTTTCGCACTCTATATCGCGCTCGAGCCGCTCGGCTTTCCGCTCACAGGTGCAATCGCACTCTTCACTCTGATGTTTCTGGCCGATGAGCGGCGGCTGACAATCATGATTCCCGTCGCAATCGGTATTCCGGCCGGAACTCTATCTCTTCTTCACACCAAAGCCGCGAATGTCCCGATCCCCAACGGCATTCTCGAACAATATCTGGCGGGAGTTTGACGCTATGTGGGACACAATCGCTGCCGCCTTCACCCTGTTTGCAACTGTCGACAACGCGCTCGCGCTCCTTGCCGGTGTGATCTTCGGCGTCATCATGGGCGCCATACCCGGCATGACGACCCCGATGGGAGTGGCCCTCGCCCTCCCTTTTACCTTCACCATGCCGCCCGTGACCGGCATCCTGCTCTTGCTTGGTGTCTATAAGGGCGGCCTTTATGGCGGTTCGATTACGGCAATCCTGATCAACGCACCGGGCACGCCCGCAGCGTCATGTACAGGGCTCGATGGTTATCCATTGGCCAAGAAAGGAGAAGCGCGACGTGCGCTCGACATGGCGCTCTATGCCTCGTGCACGGCGGATTTCATATCGAATCTGTCGCTCATCCTCTTCGCAGGCGTTGCTGGCGAGTTTGCCCTCAAGTTCGGATCGCCCGAGTTTTTCACGCTTATCGTCTTTTCGCTGACCATTATTGCCGGCGTCTCCGGCGACGATCTCGCAAAGGCCTCGGCGCAGCATGCCTCGGGCTCCTACTCTCCACGGTCGGGCTCGATCTTGTCTACGGCACCGACCGGCTGACCTTCGGCAATACGGAATTGATGAGCGGACTGACATTCCCGTCCTTATCGGCTTGTTCGCCATTCCGGAAATCATCAACTTCTATTCGAAGACGGAAAAGCCGCATGAACAATCCAGCCTTGCCGGCACCCATGCCGGGTTCCTCGACTATCTCAAAAACCTGAAATCGATCGTTCGCGGAAGTTTGATCGGTGTCGTGCTGGGCGCCATTCCCGGGATCGGCGGCGCGCCGGCTGCTTTCCTGTCCTACAGCGAGGCCAGACGGAATTCAAAGAAACCCGAAAAATTCGGCAAAGGCGAACTGGAAGGCGTCGCCGCCGCCGAAGCCGCCAATAACGGCGTTGCCGGTGCGACTTTGATCCCGCTTCTGGCGCTCGGCGTTCCCGGCGACATCATCACGGCCATCATTCTCGGTGCTTTCATGATCCATGGCCTGAGACCCGGACCGCTGATGTTCCAGGAAAACATCGACATGATCTACGCTCTCTTCATGGCATCATGCTGAGTTCGGCCTATCTCTTCGTCGTCGGCAAGGCATCGATCCGCATCATTGCCAAAATCGCCGATGTGCCGCACCGCGTTCTCTTCCCAGTCGTACTGATCCTCTGCGTCTTCGGAGCCTATGCGATCAACAACACCATTTTCGATGTTCTTGTGATGCTAATCATGGCGTTCTCGGCTATGGCATGCTACGACTGCGCATTCCGGCCGCGCCCTTCCTCATCGCGTTCATTCTCGGGCCCTTGCTCGAGATAATTTCCGTCAATCTCTCCTGCTCGGGCGCGGCGATTTCTCTTTTTCTCTGTGTTCTTCCGAACGCCCATCTGCTGGGTATTCTGGACACTGACCGTCCTGATCATTGTCGCCATGATCTATCAGCGCACGCGCGGCAATATGAAAGCCTTCGAAGAGGGATAACGAAAGAGATGTCTGGCGACCCGCTTTTCACGTTCGCGATTATCACCGATACGCATATCCGCCCGCCGGGCGGGGACGAATCCTCACCCTTCCCCGTGAACGATATGGCAAACGGGCGTGCCCGCCTCGCGGTGAATTTGATCGCGGAACACAATCCGGCCTTCACGCTCCATCTGGGAGATATGGTGCATCCGCTACCGAGTCTGCCGACCTATGCGGATGCCTGCGGCGCAGCGCACGATATCTTCGAGCCCCTCAAGCCCAATCTGCATTTCGTCGCCGGCAATCATGACGCGGGTGACAAGCCGCATATCGGCTCCCCGGCCGGCCCGGTAACGGATGAAACCCTGGCCATCTTCAACGAGCATTTCGGACCCTCCCACTACGGGTTCGACCATGCCGACTGCCGCTTCCTCGTCATCAATTCGTCCCTGGTGAACAGTGGTACAGAGCGAGAGGCCGAACAACGCAAATGGCTTGAAGATGATCTGGCGGCACAGAGCGGCAAGCGCCTATTTCTGTGCACCCACTACCCCCCTTTCATCGATCATACGAGCGAGCACGCCCACTACGACAATTACGAAGAGCGGGCCGAAGCTGGCTGACCGGCCTGATCGAGCAGTATAAGCTCGAAGCCGTCTTTTCAGGCCATGTGCATCAGTTCTTTTTGAATCGGTGGGCAAGACAAAACTCTACTGCTTTCCGCCGACAAGCTTCATCCGCCAGGATTTCGCCGAGTTGTATCGTTCGCAGCCCGCGGACCAGTATGGTCGCAACGACGCGGGAAAATTCTCGGTTGCGCTCGTCGATGTCTATGCCGACGGCCATGGCTTCCGCGTCATCCCGACCGACGGGCTCGAACTCGACGCCGGCAAAGATGTTTCCAGCACGGGGCATGACTGGACCGTTCCCGCTCCCTCGCAGAACAGCGGCCTGCCACTGGTGATCCATCTGCGCCATGCCTGGGCCGAAGCGATCGACATGCCCTACAACGGACCGATGGAGGAGTTCTCGCGCAAGCGGGCGCGCAACGACTACACTCTATTGCGGCTCTGGCAGATGGGCCTCAATCGCGTGCGCACGCCATTGTCCGATCTTCTGGACCCGCAGATCCGCCAAACGTGTCGATGATTTTCACAGTGCCGGCATTCGCTTCACATTCTTCACGATCGGCGTGCCGGATGCGAACGCCTGTGCGGCCTTGAGAGATGCTGCCCCGATGATCGACGCGCTTGAGCTGATTTCGGGCCGAAGTCGACATGAGCGATGTCTCGGCGAAGATTGGCGATCTGCCGGATCTGGGCGGTATTCCGGTCTATATCGGCAAGTTCCATTCCTCAGCCCATGAGCCGAAACGAGGCTCGAAGTTCGCCCATTCCGTGAGTTTCGGTTTCAAATGGGATGACCGCGATACTGTTGCATCCACCCTCGCTCAGGCATCGCTCAAAGAACGCCTGGCCGGCCCGGTCTTTCAGATCAATATGAGCGACGACCTCGGCGCTCGGCTGAAGGAGATCGATTCATTTGCCGAACAGAACGGTCTGAAGGCCGGCGCGAATGTTCGCCTGGCCAACGAAAACCCCGCGGTCGCGAACTTCGACGATGAGTTGATCGCGGAACGTGTCGCGCAGGCCTGTCAGCTTGCCGATGAGCTGTCGCACACGATCGTGCAGCTCGACACGTTTATGGATGTCGACCGCGGCTACAATCCGCGCCATGGCCTTATCGACAGGCTGAGCAATTTCCGAACGGCAGGTCGGCGCCTGGCAGCGATTGCCGGGAAACGCTGAGCAGCGAAACATCGCCTGATTGAAGGCTATGCAATTCTCCGCCGCATCGGATCGACGCCCATAAGGGCGGCTCGATCGATGCTGGCGGAGATCGGATGTGGTGCGGTAAAATTCAGTCTGTCAGAGGATATAGTCGCTGCTGTCGAAGACGCTTGGGTCGACTTCGCCAAATCGGGAGCGCTGTCATGCAAGCCATTGTATGGCGCGTTTTTGATCGCTTTCATCGTGTCTTCAATGCTCTTGTCGTTGCCGATGATGCCGCCAAGAACGGCAATCGCTTCTTGCTTGTCGGGAGCACTCTCCTCCGGCTTCAGACCGAGAGACCATAGACCTTGGACAAAGGCATCGCCCATCGCGTCGGCCTTGTCCTCCGGCGTCTCTGTCTTGGATGTCAGTGCGGTATCATTGTCACCAAAATCGACGTCTTCGTTTCCTGAGGTATTGCTGGATATTATGCCTGTGCCATCGCAAAAGGCGTCTCGTTATCCAGGCCATTGTATGCGGGCGCCCAGGATCCGATCGACAAGCGTGTCGAGCGTCGCATCGGCCTCGGTCATACCACCAAGAACAGCTATGGCTTCGGCCTTGTCGGCTGCATTTTCTTCCGGCTCAGACCCATTGAGAGGAAGCCCTGAAGGAAGGCATCGGCAAACTTGTCGCTATCGACGGCTGCGTTGATTTCGTTTGGCATCGTTTCGACCCTTTCGCATGGCATGTGCTGCGTTGACTTGCGAGCAGCTACGAGCCGAATGCGGGACCGGATGCAGACAAATGAGGAATTTCGCCGAGACACCGTTATGGCGACGATTGGCCCCCTATTTTCAAAATGTCGTCAGATGCTTAACAGCAGTGAAGCGCCTCCTGCAGAACGGCCTGATGGGCCTGGAAACGGCTATATCTGCTGCAGTTGCCGACGGCAATGACGGGCCCGGTCGGCTGACCTGTCGGCGATCCGCCGGGCGGCTCAAGGCTGATCGCAAAGGGCTTCTGCGGCGCGGCAAGCGCGATATGGGGAGCCGTCATCGCAACCTGGGTCTCGCCCTGCTTTTCGATCACACCGAGGGAGCGGGGCACGCCATCCGCAGGGATGAGCCAAAGCTCCGGGACCTTGTCGGCCTGCGGCGTGCCGGCAGCCACCCTGATGACGAGATTTCCCGAAGCCGGATCGATTTTCGCGAGAATGTCGGCCCGGCATCGCCTGCGTGCAGAGCGGCGACCAATAGGCGCTGACCGGCAGGCGGCGGCACGAGAAGCAGGAGCGCAACGCATGCTGCCGCGCCAAGGCTGGTCGCCGCGGTGAGCCAGCGCCAGAACGTCACGCTGCTCCACAGACCGTCGGAGGCCGCACTGCTCCTGAACAGCGACCCTTCCAATTCGGAAACCAAACCCGTTTTCGGCACGCGCTCTTCTGCAATTTCGCGAGACAGGGGCTGCAACCGGTCGTCCCACGCGGCGACGATGGACGCGAAAGCCGCGTCGGTCTTGATCCGCTGCTGCACGGCGAGGCGTTCGCTAGCGGAAAGACACCCAGGGCGTACTCGCCTGCCAGGGTCTCGTCGTCACGTTTGCCTGTATCTTTCGGTGCCGCGTTCATCGCTCCAGACAGTCTTTCAATTTCAACAATCCGCGCCTGATCCAGCTTTTCATGGTTCCAAGAGGAACACCCTGGATTTCCGCAAGTTCCCCATAGGAGAACCCGCCGAAATAGGCACTGCGAATACATCGCCATGTTTCGACTCCAGCGTATCGATGCAGTCGTGCAGGCGCGCGCGTTCATCCGACGCGATTGCCATCAGTTCGGGCGATGGCTTTTCGTCGCGAACCTCGCCCGCCTCTTCGAGATCGACGGCGCCCGGCCGCTGGACACGCAACCGGTCGATCGCCTGATTGCGTGCGACGGCGATCAGCCATGTCATCGGTTTGGCTTTGGCCTGCACATAGCTGCCGGCATTTCGCCAGACCTTCACATAGGCTTCCTGCAGAACCTCTTCCGCGATCGCGCGTTCGGACAGCAGCCGAAGACAGACACCGAATAGTTCGCCGACGTCCCGCTCATAGACTTCTTGAAACGCTGACCGGTTGCCGAGAGCGACCTGGAGAGCAGGTCTTCGAGCGTGTCATGATCGGCCATAGATTCCGGTCTATTTCAACCCGGCCGTCGGCGCGAGTTACATGGAAATGGAGGTGTGGCTTGCATGGATGCTCCCTGCCGGCGGTGGGCGTATTAATCCGGTTCAGGAGCATTTACGAGGCTGAAGCCCGTTTGGATGCAAAAAAACGAAAATTGGCAATCGGCAAGCCGTCACAAGGTCTTGGAGGCTGTAACCTCCTGCATCAATCGCGTGCAGGCGCCGTCATGAGGAGGCTGCGGCAGCGCGTCGTGTGGTCTTTTTCTTCGCACCCGATGCCGTCTTCTTCTTGGCGGCGGCGGCTGCCTTCTTGGCCTCTTTCTCGGCCAGTTTCGCATCGGCCGCTTCTTTCTCCAGACGAAGGGCCCGCAGTTTTGCCGTCAGCGCAGCGCGCTCGTCGAGCGCGGTCTGCTGCTCCTTCTGGATCTGCTTCGTCAACTTCTGAGCGGCCGCGAATCGTTCCTCGGCTTTAGACTTTGCGGTTTTCTGCATGTTGGGATTCCTCTGACTCTTGTTCGCCAGGCGTCCGGCAAGATAATGAACCGGCGTTCTATGCATTCATGCCTTAGGCAGGCTCACCGCCCGCATCGCTGGTGCGGGCCAGTGGGTATTCGCTGCGATCGTAGAGTTCGCGAATGCCGCGATGGTCGAACCGCTCCTCATTCACTTCCAGAACACAAACGCGGGCGCCTGCGCCCGAGAGTTTGCTCGACCGCATATTGGATCGCCTCCGCGGCTGCATCGAACCGCTTATAGGTGATCGCAGCCGGCCGTCCGTTCCACTTGCCACCGCCGAACAATTCTGCCGGCGCGGTATAGTCGAACTCGCTTGCGCTCATGATCACGTCCCGTGTTCTCGGCTTTGCGATAGGACAGCGACAGGATGTCCGTGCCGGCCATTGGCTCTATGACTGCATCACATCCGTTAGTGTCTCGATGCAGCCCGTGCGTCCGTCTCTGCGGCGCAATCCGGCTCACTAGCAGCAATGATGGATATGGTGATGGGAGATCGGTTCTTCAAGGGTACCGGCATTGCCACGTCAATACGGCGGATATTCTTCGTCAGGATGATGGCGGCGCCAGCCTCCGGGTCAGATTCTCGAATTCCTGGCGCAGCTCCTGGTTCTTGAAAATCTGTTCAAGACCCGGTGCCTCTAGTTTCTGGATCGCATCGAACGAGGCGGTTGCGTCTTTCATCAGGGCGCGGAGTTGAAAACTGACCTCGACCGTCTTGTAGGTGTTATCGGCAACTTCAAGATCGCGCAGGGTGCGATTGCGTGCCTTGGCGAGCTGCCCGCGCTGGCGCACGAGATAGCGGCTGTAATAGTCGGCAACGTCCTTCGCCAGATTCTGACTCTTCAGGTTGGCCTGCAGCACCCGCTGCTGGTCGGAGCGTTTCCGGTCGCTGAGAAGCTGCCGCGTTTCCGTCATCGTCGACGCGATCGTCTGACCGATAGCCTCCAGGCGGGGCAGATAGACGGCATCGATCTTTTCGATCGCACTGTCCTGGGCATGCACCAGGAGCACGAAAAGGGCGGCATGCATTGCAAATAATTTCGTGCCGCACTGAGATTGCCCTCAGACGCATCAACAAGCTTGTTGAGTTGCACGTCGATCAGCTTGGCAGCCTCGAAAGTTGCGACAAGACGGACAACGTCTCCGCTCAGGACGCTATCGAGAAGAAGATCGATCTGATCGGCCGAAATCTCGACGCCGGACCGCCTGAGTGCCGCTCCGACAGCCAGCTTGGCATCGACAATCTCCCGCCTGTTCGCATCGATACCGCGCCTGCGTGTCGGCGATTTCCTCGTCCAGCGTCGCCACCGTATCGGTCCACACACCCGAGAGAACGGACTCTTGAGGCGCGACGAGCTGCTTCTCTCGCAGTTCTGCGATCCTGTTCTGCAATTGCGTGATCGCCCCGCGTGCGGCTTCAAGCCTCTTCTGTTCCTCGACAAGCGGAACGTCGGTAATCAGATCCAGGGCCGCATCGAGGAGTTTGCGGATCTCGCGCTGTCGCTGCTCACGCGTCTCCGCCACAGCGGCACAACAAGAAGCTCGTCCTCACTCGGCAACTGCTTCGCGCCGGACCGCCTGTCCGCGGTCTTCTTCAGAATATCCTTGATGGCTGCCAGCAGGGCGCGCGCTCTTTCGGTATCCTGGGCAGATCCTGTTTCAATCGTAACCGGCTTGGTTGAAACTACAGGTTTAGGCGCAACAGCTGCCTCTGCCGCCACGACGGGAGGCAGCGCGGCGTCAGATGAATCATCAGGTGCTCTGTGTAACCCGACGGCCGAGCCAACGACCACCAGGGCAAACACCGTTCCCAATTTCCAACGAAGACCTGTCAGCCCAAAGCACACTCATTCTCCTGATCTCAAGTCAGCGAATCGTGTTGAAGGCACCTCAATTACTCTATCACGTATCGCCCGCCGGGAATCACTCCCCTGACGTGCTCCGTATAGTGATCACGCGATTGCGGTAAGAGTGTGCCCTCAGAGCAACGACACAAGCGACCTTTGTGCCATGGCCCGGCCTGAGGAAACTCCTAAAAATTCAAGTTCGTTAAAGCTCACATGCCGCCCGAGACGTTGAATGCCTCTCCATCGACCTCAGCATAGGGGCCGGCAAAATAAAGCAGCGGATCGCCCTTTGCGGCGGGGTCAGCGTGAGATCGCGCCCGGTGGACCAGGCGATGTGATTCAGCTCGAGCGTTCCGAACAGGTCGGTCTTGCCGTATTTGCAGGCGCAGGAGGCATCGACCGGAATCCATCCGAGACCTGGTGCGAAGAATTCGGCCCAACAATGGTAGCCGCACAGATCGCAGGCTTCCTCGCCCGGGGTGGCGGCTCGAGCGCCTGGCCGAGAACCAGACGGGTCGGAATGTCGACCGACCGCGCGAGCGAAATGAAGAGCGCATGGATGTCGTTGCAATTGCCGATCGAGCAAGTCAGCGCATGGGATGACGATCCGACCCAGGATTGCTGAGCCGCGTCATAGGCCATATGACCGATGACATATTTGTACAGAATCCGTGCCTGCTCGAGAATGTTGGTCTCGGCACCGACCAGATCGCGAGCCAGCTTGGCCGTGTCGGCATCGACGGTGACATGCTGTTCGGGACCGAGCCAGGGAGCAAAGGCGGCCGGATTACCGATCTCGCCAACGCATTCCGGTGTCATCGGGCGCTCGTCCGCCGGGTCTCGACCATATAGCGCAACGCGAACGCCGCGGGTTCCGCCAACGCCCCGGCCGCGAAATGCATCACCAGATTTCCGTGTGCCGCGTCATGGGCAAACGTCACGCCCCTGCGGTGCGTCGAGCCGGAAATCCAGGACCCGCTGACGGTCCGTATCCGGAATCACCGGCGCCCAGACGGCCACGGATTTACCGACCAGCGGGCTCCCCAAGCGAAAAAAGATCGGTGATCTCGTACCAGGCGGCGCTGGCGCCATCTTGCGCAGTGCGGCGCATTTCTGCTGCTTGCATCCCTGCCTCCCTGACCCGACGCGGTGAGCGCCAATACCAGCGGCGGTCACTATTGCCCACCGCCTGTAATATGTCGGCTCTATCAGGAGAGTGTATCACTCACTTTCGCAATGTGCATTGAAATCATGATGGCCAGGACGGCCGTCACTCCGACCGCCCCCAGACCATCATATTGATGAACTCCTGAGTATCTGACGATGATCGCTGTCCTTCGGCACGCCCGCGAGATCGCAAACAAGATTTCCAGGCGCCAGCATGAAGCTCATAGGGTTCTCCAATTCCGGATCGCTGAAAAAGTATCTCTCATCAGACGGTGCTGCAGGTGCGAACACCAAGCAGCGTATAGAGCGGACAGAACCGAGCCAGCCCCGTCAGCAATGGCACGAGACCGAGAAGTCCCCAGAGCGATTGCGGACCGACAAAGACCAGGCTCAACAATGCGAGGCCGACGATCACGCGCAGAGCGCGGTCGATAGTTCCAACATTTGCCATCATTTCTTCTTCTCCAAATTCCGAATTTGCTCGTCTGTTGGGAAGAAGATTGCTCGCTTTCGAAGAGGGCGTCTGTGACTAAGTCACGCTTTGTCCCGGCGCGCGTCGTCTCTATTCGGCGCTGGCCAGACGCTGGAGAGCCGCACGATCGAGAAGCCTGACCCGCCCGCGCGTCGTCTCGGCCCATCCACGCCGCTTGAACTCCTGCAGTTGGCGCGTAACCACTTCACGCGCCGTTCCAAGTTCCGTGGCGAGCTGCTGCTGGGTCACCTCCGCCGCATCGTCTTCCCCGGCAAGCCTGCAGAGCGTCTTGGCAAGGCGGATGTCGATCCGCGAGAAGGCAATGGCGTTGATCACATGAAGAGCTCGGTAATCCGTTCCGAATAGCCGGCGAAGACAAAGCGCCTGAAGCCGTCGGAACGCGCCAGCAATTCTTCGAAGGTCGCCTGGGGAATGGCGACGGCCTCCGCATCGGTCTCGGCGACGCCTTCCGCCACATAGGGCTTCATGGGCCAGCAGACAGGCGGTTGTCAGAACGCAGCTCTCCCCGCCAGCAACCCTGTAGAGAACGATCTCTCGACCGGATTCCGACACCTGGCTGACCCGAACGATCCCGCTCAGCAGGAGCAACATGTTCTCAGGGGCTTGCCGGGACCGAAGACGATGCTGCCCTTCGGCACGCTCACCAGATGGCTGCGATCCTCCAGATAACGGCGCGCATCAGCATCGAGCGCGCCGAGGCCCGAAAAACGGTCAGTCCATGACGGTTCGTTTTGCATCGAAATCCTCAAAGGATGTTATGCCTACCGATCAAAGCGCTCGCAGATAGTTTGGTATAGCGGGAATTTCATGAACCGTGCAGTCGTGCCATGGTTCGCATGCCATTCCCATGGGAGCATCTAGCACACCGATGACCACAGCTGGCGCAACGCGCATTCGTGATCTCGCCGATCGGATCCTCGCGCATATCAGAACGGGCGAATTCGCACCGGGCTCGCGCCTGCGCCAGGGAAGCGCTGGCCGAGCAGTTCTCCGTCAGCCGGACACCCATTCGCGAGGCCTTGAGGATTCTCGAAACGCAGGGCTTCGTGCGTCACCTGCCCAACCAGGGTGCCATCGTTCGCGTGCCCGAGCCGCGAGAGATTCGCGACGCCTATCAGGTGCGGGCGGAACTCGAAGGGCTCGCCGCCGAGCTGGCGACCGAGTGGATCACCGATGCCGACATCGAGAGACTGCACGCAGCCAATGACGCATTCGTCGCCGTCGTCGAGGCCTCATCCTCGGACAAGCCCGCCTCGAATAGGAAGGGGCGCGGCCCGGCGACCTGGGTCGAGGCCAATGACGCTTTCCACGACATTATCCTGGCGGCAAGCGGCAACGATTGTCTACGTCGCATGATCAGCGAATTGCATGGCGGCGTCCTGCGCCCCGTGATGCTGGCAACGGTCTCGATCGATGGCAGGCAGATGCGCGAAAACGTTGCGCAGCACAAGGCGATCCTGGCCGCGATCGAGCGCCATGACGCCGTCGAGGCACGCCGCCAGATGACACATCACATCAAGCGCTCCGGCGAGCTGATGGTCCGTTGGCTCGAGAACAGCGGTGATGCCGCTGGCTGATACCCGTTTCCAATCATGTCGAACCTAAATCCCGGACTTGATCCACTGGTGTCCGGTTAAGATTTCTGGACAGGCTGCATGGCATTGATTCTACTCGGGCTCAGACGTTTGGCCGCGTTTGAGACACGAGCGGGAGATCAACGCCATGCGCCATGAGAATAGCGTATTCCACAGCCTGACCAAGCACGTTCCCTGGTCTGAGTTGACCGTCTTGTGGGTAAGTATGATGCCGACTATCGGGTTCGGATTTCGACACGAAGAGCCAGTTCGTAGCCCTGCTCTTCGGGCAGCTGGCGGGAGCCAAAAGCCTGCGAGAGATCGAAGCGGTCTTTCGAGCCACGAGGCGCGCCTCTACCATCTCGGAGCGACCCGGCCGGCACGCTCGACGCTTGCCGATGCCAATGCCTCTCGGCCCTGGCAGGTCTATGGGGACCTGTTCGCGCACATGGTGAGCCAGGCAACCCGTTCGACCCGGCGCCATATGGCGGATGTGGTCCGCATCCTCGATGCCACCAAGGTCAAGCTCCCCTCTTCGGGAGCGGAGTGGGGACGCTTCTCGGCGAGCCATTGTGCGGCCAAGCTTCACCTCGTCTATGACCCCGATGCCGAGATGCCGCTGGAAGCCGGGGTGACGGCAGACAATGTCAACGACATCACACCTGCAAAGGCGATGAAGATCGAGGCCGGTGTCACCTATGTCTTTGATTTGGCTTATTATGACTATGGCTGGTGGGCGGAGCTGGATGCCCAGGGCTGCCGCTTCGTGACGCGTTTGAAGACCAACACCACCCTCAAAAATGCGCAAGACATTCCTTTGCCGCAAGGCAGCCTCGTCCGATCCGATCGCATCGGCCATTTGCCGCAAAGAGTGGCACGGTCACGGCGCAATCCGTACCAAGATCCAGTGCGCGAGATCATTGTCCCCATCACCGATGACAAGACCATCAGGCTGGTGACGAACGATCTCGACGCGTCGGCACAGGAGATCGCCGATCTCTACAAGCAGCGTTGGCAGATCGAGCTGTTCTTCAAGTGGATCAAGCAGAACCTGAAGATCCGTCACGTCATCGGCACATCGCAAAACGCAGTTCGCATCCAGATCTTCGTCGCCCTGATCGCCTACATTCTTATCCGCCTCGCGCAGGCCACGCAGACGGCAATCAAACAACCGCTCAAGTTCGCCCGCCTCGTCCGCCTGAACATCATGCACAAGCGACCCATCGACAAGCTCGACAAGCCTCATCAACCACCGCCAATCGATACAGGGCAGATCTCGCTGGAGTTCGGAAAATGCTAAACCGGACAGCAGTGGACTTGATCCGGGATCCAGGGCAAAGAGCTGGGAAGATACCGTGTCGCCCTCGGCCCGGATCAAGTCCGGGGCGTTCCTTTTTTTGCTCGGCCAATTCGATGGGCCAGGCCAACCCTCAATAGTCGAAGCGCTCCTTGTCGAGATCGGGGTGCTCTTTCAGATTGAAGCGGCCATCGTAGATCGGCCCCTTGCCGGTGGTCGGTCCCTGATACTGGACGAACAGGATCTCACCCCCAATCTCGGTCTTCATCTCCTGCTCGGTGTGGGGTCGGGATGAAAAACCATCGTTCCCGGACCGTATGTCTCGCCGGCAATGTCGAACTCACCGCTGAGAATGTACCAGACCTGCGCAAAGTAATGGCTGTGCAACGGATGCCCCCCGCCCGGCTCATACCGCAGAACGCCGGCATTCGGCTCGGTCGGCCGTTCCGGATTAGGGTGAAACAGCATCTTGCTTTTGACGCCCGCGAAGCGTTGCACCTCCCAGTCCATATCGTCGAGATGACGGCATTCGTGACCAGCATGCGCACTGGTCAGCGGCGCCTTTCTCGGGTCGGCCTTGGGTAGCTTGGTGATCGGGTCGATATCGGTGTCGGTACTCATCGGCGTTCCTCCTGGGTCAGACGTTACCGCGCCGGCAGCGCTGGACGTCGCATCATGCAAACTCAAATTGTATCCGATAAATAAAATTATGGATACAATTTTATCATGCACTTTGAAAGCCTGACCCGACCTAAAATGCTGCCGCCTCGGACTTGCAATCCGAGGCGGCGGCACATGCTATGAGCCTGCACAGGCTGAAGGCCGGCCCTATCTGCGACGGCCCCTGCTGTTTCTTCTTCGGTTGTTCCGCGCCTTGCGCTTTGAGCCACCGGCTATCCGCAAATCGCGGCGCTTGCGGTCATTGCCGCGAAGCTTCTTGGTACTCTTGGTCGTATTCCGGCTTGCCTTGCCGGCGGATGTAAGATTCTGCCGGGTGATGCCCTGGACTTTGCGTCCCCGAGTCTTCACCCGTGATCCACGCTTGGTCGGTGCATAAACCGGCCGGCCGTAGATCGAGCGATCGTTGCCGATCTGTCGCTTGCCTTTCTGGCCCTTGATGCCGACGGGGCGCCCCCAGATCGAACGATCATTGCCGAGGGGCCGCTTCACAGCCCGACGATCTTGTGCGCATTCGTGCCGACGGGCCGCCCATAGATCGAGCGATCGTTGCCGAGCGCGCCCTTGGCGCTCCGCTTGATACCGAGATCCTTGCGCGTAGTGCCTTTGACCCGCGCGGGCAAAGTCACTCGGTGCTGACCGACAGGTCGCCCCCAACCGGGCTGGGATGGCGCACGTGGCGGTATGACGGCCGGCGGCTTGCCGACGCGGACGAGTCCATTCGCGATATCCTTGCCCGTGTCGCGAATAGCGCCCCCGGCCTCCTTGATCGTATCGCCAACATTACGTCTTTCCCTATCGATCCCGCGCTCCAACCGATCCTGTGCGCCCGTGACAAAGTCCTTCACGCCATTGCGCGCGCGATCGAGCTGCTCTTTCGTGGGGGCACGGCCGTGTCGGATGCTTCGTAGAGTCGCCCACCGACCTGACCGACGAATTCGCCTGTGACTGTGCCGACGGCCTCGGCAGTGCCCTTGCGAACCGCCTTGTCGAGTTCCCGGGAGGCATCATAAGCCCCCTTGCCGACCTTGGCCGCAGTTTTTCCCGACTTCTTGGCGCCTTTCCATACGTCGCCCAGGCCAAAGGCTGCCGCCTCGGGCGCACTCACGACCGCGGCAGAAATTGTGAAAGCACCTGTCGCAGCTAGGGTTGCGGCAAGCGCAAAGCTATACGTTTTGATGAATGCTCTCATGTCATACTCTCAGTTTGCTCACGCCCCGATGATTGCAGGGGCCTAAAACTGGAGATGAGCCGACCGAGGACGATGATGCTGTTAAAGATCCCCCTCAATAATCGATAAATCACAAATAAAACAACGAGTTAAAATGTATGCGCAATGTTTCTTTGATTTCAAAAAAATGCAATGTTTCAACTTGCTTCTGCACGATGAATGCCTGTTCATGAAAGCAAATCGAACGACACGATGCGCGTGCAACACAACGACCCGTCAGCTCTGCTTAGGTAGGAAGACGAAGCATTGCATCGACAAAAAAGGCTCTAATTCTCGCGGATGCGACGGTCTTCGCATAGGCTCGTGCCGCTGCGATGACACCTTCCGGGTTCTTGTCGAATGCTTTGCGCCGGCCACAGCGAAGACAGTAGAGTTTGCCTTTGTGCATCCGCCAGATCGTCGGATTGCCATTCACCACGTGGTGCTGTGAGAGCCCGCCGGTGCAATAGGCTCCAAACTGCGGCGTGTAGCGTCCGGGACTGGCCCGAAACGTCGCGGCTTCCTTTGCAGTCCTGAAATACCAGGTGCCGCCGTTCCATTTCACAACATGGTGCGATTGCCCGACAGCCGGTTTGCCCGCCTTGAAATAAGCCGTCGTGTCATAGCCGCGGATCTGAACATCGCCCCCGGCCCAGCGTGCATATTTACTGCCAGCTTCCACTGAATGTGCCGTCATGAGACCAACAGGCCGCTGAGGATCAACCGGTCAAACTTCGTGTCATATCAACAGGCTCCGAATTCACACCATCTTGCCCCTACCCCTACAATCGAAAGGCACGGCTTGGCACCACACATTCGCTTGAACACGGTCGTGACCGCTGTCAGCCACGGCAAGCTGAGCGCCTCCCAACAGCCTCTTCCATGTTCGTTTCACAGTCGAATGCGCACGCGCAAACACTGCGGTGCAGGTATAGTTGGCGTCAGCTAGAGCCCGTTCACCGGAGCTCGACGACCTCCGGTTGCCATCTGATTTGAGCCGCCCTCAAGCTGTCTGTGAATTGACGGAGAAGTACCATAAGCCGACCTCACCACCCCCGGTTCTTGAAGGCAAGTCGCGTCAATCCAATCCCGAAAAGGCCATCATTGCGGCTGATCTGTGGCGTATGCGCCACATTGTCCGGAAATCACCCACCAGAATTCACATTCGAATTGTAATCGTGATTTATTTCTTCACAATATCAACATTTTCACCTTGTACTTCATTTGAAATGTGAGGTGTCACATTTTGGGGGGCGAGAGCCATGTATTGCGTACCAAGGCAGCGCGCACAGGCTGCGTGTGTGCATCCGATTGACATCGTTAATTCTACTTCGCTGCAGCAGATTTAAGGCGATGCCCCGACCAGACGCCTGCTGGACGGATCGAGCGCGGCTTCAACTTCCTCTGCTATCGTTTTTCACCCCACGGAATTGCCGTGGCGCAGCCGACAATCAAGAGCCTGCCGCATATTTTGCATCTCAATTCAGGCAGACTGCGGTGCTGAAAATGGCACTTGCATTTTGGGGCATTACCTTGCTGGCTGTCCTGGCGACTCAGTGACGGCCCACGCTCAGGTCGCTAGTCCGTCCCCGGTTGCAATACCGCTAACGCGGGCGGGTTGGACGATGGATTCGGGAGCGGCGCTCCCGCGACTGTCCCCATTGCCCCTTTTGGGGGGACGTTTGCACGGGTGAGGTGTTGACATTTGTTCTCACCACCAATGTAAATGAGACAGCTGGTACGATAGACTTGGACCACGATCAGACCGGGGGGCCGGCGTTCGATGGAACATCGCCAACCAATGGCACTTTCGCCATTCCGCCAGTGGAACAACACGTTCTCGGCACAATTGATTTTCCCGCAGCTGAAGGTGGGTCACATTCACCGTTCGCTGCGCGCCTGTCACGATTGCTCCTGCGGCGGTAGGGCCGAGGCAAACGCTGGATCGCATCAAAACGTTCCTGCACCGTCGCGCGGATTTGCTGCTGGAAGAGGAGCCTGATCGGAACCGTCTGCTACGGCGCCTTGCGGTTTCAGATGACGGTCGAGGAAACGAAACGGGCTTTGCCGCCGGCTTGCCAACGCCTTTCAGTCTGCTCGCCTCAGACGAGGCAACGCCCGCAAGCTCACTTTCTCAACGGAGCCTGAGCCAACTCAGACGATCTGCATCTGCAAATATGGTTCGTGCCTTGGACCTCGCGCCAGGTGGCTCCTTCAAACCGGCGGCTGCGCCTCGAGAGTCGATCGATATCTGGGTGGAAGGCCACTACACTCACTTTGAAGACAATATCGGCCAGGGTGACCGCGACGGCCATCTGGGCGTCCTTTATGTGGGCGCCGACCATGTGATCAGGCCATGGCTTCTGATCGGCGCGCTGGTGCAATATGATTGGGCTGAGGACGAAACAACGCGGTTTGGTTCCGATGTGCAGGGGACAGGTGGATGGCGGGACCCTATTTGACCGCCAGATTGCACGAAAATTTGTTCTTCGACGTCCGTGGTGCCTGGGGTGAGACTGAAAACGACATCAATATCATCGGCGTCAACAGGGCCAGCTTCGACACGGAGCGTTGGCTGGCCAATGCGCGGCTAACCGGAGGACTGGTGGCGCGGAAGCTTTCGCGTCACGCCGAGCGCCTCTGTCAAATATGTCGAGGAGGACCAGCAGAGCTTCACCAACTCGCTCGGCGTTGTTATTCCAAATCAAACTGTGACGCTCGGCCGGCTCGCCGTCGGCTCGGAATTTGGATACCGCTACCAGGCGGCCGACGGCACACGCGTCGAGCCCATATCTCTATCGACGGGCTCTGGGACTTCGACGACGCCGGGTCTCT